>PVJX010013889.1:0-46306 GCA_004027295.1 Dolichotis patagonum
ACTGCCAGCCAATATTTGTAAACCAAACTCATGTGTTGGTGATGACAAATACCTAGCAACAAAGACAATATCACATTTCTGTCAAATGACTGCTTCAAATATCATTAATTGACCATAGCCTGGAGCCCACGTGAGGTCTCAAAACACCTTTTGCTTAGCCTTTGAGCAAGCAAATAGTCACTAGGAGATGACATGGACAGAAGAGATATTATCTTTATCTTCCCCCTACCCGGCATATGTAACTGCATAGAACTTTTGCAGCCTGTGTCATGAAGCTAAGACAGAATAAGGAGGCCCTGACTTCTTCCATCAAGGTCTTCTTTAGGCTTGCTAGTTTACTACATTGAAACACCCAACAGCTGCATGGGCAGAATATCTGATTTTGATGGCTATATAACCTTCCCAAGGTGGTGACTGTGAGAACCTCCTCTATCTTTTGTGAGCCAAAGACAGACAGACTCTGGACACTGGCAGACAAAAGTCAGAAAGGATTTGTGCAGCAACCCCAAGTGTGTCTGTGCAAAGCAGCAGCAGGCCTACAAGAGCTTTGCCTAAAGCTCTCTTAGGAAGTCAGTTCAAGGACCCTGCCTCATGTGTGGTCTCTTGTGTGCTCAGAGACTCCAGTAAAGCCTCATTTGGTTGGTATTGCTCATCTCTGCGATTTATATCTTGAATTGAGCAAAACAACTCTGGGATAATTGGTAATAAGGGATTTGATTATTTTGGGTGTACTGTATTGTAGAAAATACCAGCCCCCCCCAGCTAGTATACTTCATTTTATTAGTTGCACAGGTAATAGTTCCTGTTCCAGTTCTGGTTGCTTCTGTCTCTTAGAAATGGCTGGTGACAGTGATGCACATTGTATAAACCAATCTTCAATTGATAAGCCATTCTGTCTCTCTGTACTTCCTGCTTGCTTACCCCCTCTAAGCCCTAGGCCACCTGATAATCCGGGAATGGTCCCAGACAGTGCACAATGACATAAATAAATAAATCTGCCTCCAAATTCTGGGGGGTTTTTTTGGTGTTTCTTTTTGCCTTGCCATATGTTACAGATAGATGCACACAGTAGGTATTCAGCTAAGGCTTGCTGATTAAAACCTGAATAGCATTCAATTAATACTTGTTTAGATATGTAATCAAATTAGAAAGTAGATTTTACTAATTGAAACATTAGAACTACTTATATCCTTATAATTAAAGGGCTTAAAGGGCTTCCATGTACATTATTTGGTTTAATTTTCACAGGGATTTAAACTACTGGCACACATATGTGTTATTATATAGGTAGTTACTATCATCACTGACCCTGTAGTATAGTGGTTGGACATGGACTCAGTTGCCAAACTTGATTCATCTCAGGTTCTGCCTCTCACTGTCTGTACACCTGTAGGCAAATTCTTTGTGCTTAAAGATTCCTCATCATCACAATGGAGAGGAAAGTAGTACCTACAGAAGAAGCCAAATCATGCCTTCCGGTGAGCTAGTCAGTGCGTGGGCTGGGAGACAAGAAGTGCAACTTCCCTCCTCCCCTCAGCAACTGGCTGATTTGGAGGAACTCAGGCTGAGATGATAGCAACTAAAGTAAAAAAAAAAAAAGACTGAATGTTTGTATTGTTTGATTGACTTTGTAGGCCTAAAGCTGGTAGTCTGAGCATCTATTTGGAGGGTAACCATATGCATTAAACTAACTGTGGGGGATTTCTTTCCATCTTGTTTTTGAAATCCAATGTTTTGGGTTGTTTTGTTGTTTTGTTTTATTCCTGTGTCTGGTAACCTGAGCAACTTTTCTGAAGATAACAATATGAAATGTAACAACCCTTGTTAAATTCCTATCATTTTATTTTTAAAACCTATATGATTTTTTGTTGTCATTTTGCTTTTTTTTTTTTTTTTGTTTTTTTTTTTTTTTTTTTTTTTTTTTTTTTTTTTTTTTTTTTTTTTTTTTTTTTTTTGGTTGCTTGCTCTTGATTGTTCTGGGTTTTCCATTTTTTCTCTGTAAAATAAAAAAATTTAAAAAATAATAACTGATTTAAAAGAAGAAAGAAAGAAAATAGTACCTGCATCATTGTATTATGAGGAAAAACCAAATTGGTACATGTGAAATTCCAGGAGAATGCCTGGCATGTGGAAGTATTAACAATGTTATTATTGGTAGTCTTCTTTTGTTTATACCAAAGCAGAAACAGGCTGAAAGGTGTCAATTTCATCCTTGGTCACCATGACAGTAAGTGCCTCCATCAGTATTAACAGGCCAGCAGCAAAAGCAAATGTTCAGCTGTGAGGCACAAGTTTAGGTTTCTACTGTAAAATCACAAGTATTTAAATCAGGTATGGTAAATCCTTGTTTGCCTTCTGCACCAAGTGCTGATGAAGGTCCAATAAAATAACAGATGTGATCATGTCTTTGATAACTGACACACAATGGGGTGGCCACTGTCGTTTACTGGGAAAGGAAGGGAATGGGAATCTAGTATGGTTGGGCTCAGTGGGGTTGGTGGCTTGGAAGAGAGGAAAGACAATCAAAGGCTGATTGCTCACATTCCAACAGCAAGGGAAGACAGCAATTTAGATTCATCTCAGTTTGGGAAGGTGGGGAGGAAACTGCAGATTCTTTCCTTCTGATCTTTGAGCATCTCACATTATTTACCATTGTAATGTATTGGTACACAATGCTTTCTTCTTACTGGGAGCTTGATGGTTCACTATGCCACTGGAAAGAAAAAGTGGAGTTTCCCAAAGGGGCTTGTCTTAATTACTTTTCTCTCATTGTTGGGACAAAATACCTGACACACAAATTAAGGAAGGGAAAGTTTATTTAGTTCACAGTATGTGGAGGTTTAAGTCCGTAATCAGCTGACTCCAAGGTAGGTGGCTAGGCAAAGGAGCAACAATTCAAGATGGCAGAAGACAGCAAAAGCAAGCAGGTAACAAGAGCAAAACAGGTAAAGAGCAAGCCTCCTTCCCTCCTTTATACTGTAAGCAGGCTATCTAGGATGGATGCAGCACTCACACCATCACCCTACACTCTTCTTGTACAGCTTGAGGATATTTACAAAGTGAGGACCATGGCCCCCTGCTGAGTTACTTAGTTAAACTTCTAAAATTCTCAAGTTGACACAATGTATCAACCATTACAGGGCTTGTTACTAACCCAAACCTATAAATCCATTCAAGATGGATGTGGTAGTTTGACAACTGATGGTTAACTTGTAATACCAGATGAACTTAATTAGTGTGGTGCTGAGTGTGGAGGGCTGACCTCAGGATTGTTGCTAACATATAAAGGAGAACTGGAGAGAAAGAAATGGTGGTGATGGTTCTCCTGTTGCCATTTGTTCTCCTGGAGGAGTGTGTCACTTCTTTCCTGACATGAACTTGGCTGTTTTCGTTACCAGAGGTGCTTGGGAACTGCACCTCAGCGACCAGAGGTCACTGAGAATGGCTGTGATTCCCTTTGAAGGAGCTCTGGTTTTTCCCACTTCCTGGCTCTGGAGCGAAAGAGGGTGTGCTGCTGTTCAGTGTCCAGGAGAAGCTTGTCATTCTTCTCCGGATATGAACCCAGCTGTTCTCCTCGTTGGAGGAGCTTGGGACCTCACTGTTGCTGAGGATGGCTGTGGTACTTTTCAGGGGCGCCTTGGTCCTTACTCTGAGCATTGCTTCCTGGATCCAGTGCAAAACACTCAACCTACTGGCACAGATCCACCATCCCTCTGGCACAGACTTTCTGACTTCCATCACTGACCTTTGGGCCTTCCCAGTGTAGACCCATGAAACAGAATTGCATGAGACATTGTCATGGGTTCTAGGTCTTTAGCTGGACTCATTCAAGATATTGTCATGGGATCCAGGCCCTCAGCTGGATTCTTTTGAATCTTTAGTGTGTGGATAGATTTCCTGCACTTTTCATGTTTGACTCTTTGGGTGACTATCATAAAATAATACTATAAATTATGTGTCCTGTATTGTCTTGTTTTCCTTGCAAACTCTGACTGTAACAATGCACAAGGAGTAATTGATGTCCTAGCCAACCCAGCAGCCCTAACCTCATTTTGAAGACCAGTGCTGTACCTTTAAAACTGGTCCTTTCCTCATAGGAACTCTATGCATTATGTGGGTAAGAGAGTATTAGTCCTATCCAACAGGTGAGCAAATAGAAACCAAGAGAAGGAAAATAACTCATCCAGAATCTTCCTCAAGATCCTTAAACACTTCCTAGGAACTACCAAAGAGACCCCTCGCACCTTCGATCACCACTACCACCCGTTACAGGATACCAGTCTGTATTTGAATAGGAGGCACCAGAGTCAGAGGAATCATGGGAAACCAGGAAGGCTGGGGTTCCTTTAGTGTGGAATCTGATGGATTTCCTAGGAAAGCAAATAATCTCTCCCTGAATTTCTCAGGCACATCTCCACAGAACAGAAAGTTAATATTGAAAGACTCTTATCTGTCCCTTTCCTACTTTTATCCTTCTGAACAGTATTTGGCTCACACTTTTCTCCCTCTTTCTTGAGCTCAACAGCAAGGACATCAGAGACATCTGCTGGGAACTCTTGGTCTACACCACAGATACAGCACCCCTACTTTTGTGCGGAAATGGATTTGTGTTCCGACAATTCAGTACGAGTGATCTTGTTGTAAGACAGAACCATGTGTGGCTGTAAGTTTGTTATTTATTAGCATATAACCATTGTCTCCAGATCACAGTGTTCTTTCCTGTAAAATAGGGAAAGTAACAGTGTTCATGTTATGAACTTATAGGATTAGAGGAAAATATCTATTAACTGGTACCATGGGACTTTCCTTTTTAGTAAACTAGAAAATTACATAATCTAAGTTCTAAGGGATAAAGGGAACTTTGGATTTTGGGTAAAATACTACAATGAATGTATTTTTAAATGCATATCTGTGTTTAATAAGAAAAAGCAAACTCTAAAAATCAGAAGTTCAGGTATGCCCACACATTTTGGCTCTCTTTGGAATAAACATAGCCTTATCCAAGTAGCTTGAATTTAATAGTGACTTGGATTCAGATTTAGCCCTCAGTTGCACCTTAGGAATAGAGTTGAAATTGAGATCTCAGACAACTGGGGACCCTCAGTAAATGTGTAGAACAGAAAAATCTTCCTTCCCACTCTGGGGAATAGTAAGAAACTGACTCCCACTGAATTCTTTGGAGATGAAAAAAAATTTTGTTCTGAAAATAGTGTTTTCAACTATGACCCTGGTCTCACTCAGATTGATATTTACATTTATTGACTCTTTTTAGGAAATTAGTTTAAAATGATCCTCAACTGGAATATCTTTAGAGTTTCCAAAACAAAAAAAAAATCAAACACTATATTAATGGATATAACCTTAATCCAGGTGGCTTAGGACTGCAAAATTCTTCCAAATATAAGTTCCAGTACAAAAACGTAAGAAGAAATAGGTTGCCATGACAGAGTCAGAAGGTAAAATAGGGTAAAATAGAAGTCTCCAGAACTGTGCATAAATGGAATCACCAGGTGAAGAAAGAATCAAATTTACAACAAATATAAAGGAAAAGGAAAAAGGATAAAAACATCAGTAATACAATGTTAGCAAAATTAGGAGCAGATAGTAAGCAATTAGTAAATATGAGGTATTAATTGTATTATTACCTTCTATAGTAGATTCAAGAATGGAGGTAAAATAAATTTGAAATAAAGTCCCTGTATTGACCACTAGACAAGCCAAGCATAGTCTTTTGGCAGTAAAAGAGTGCAAGGCAGGAGATCTGATGGATGGAAGGAGATGAGGACTCCCTCTCGTCTTGGCTCCTGTTCAAATTCCTCAGGTAACCATGTGAAAATTTATTCCCTTCGTTATTGATTAAAAATCCAACTTCTCAAGGCTGAGCTGAAAAGTAGAGTTCTGGGAGCATTCTGAGGCTTGCTGTAAAAGTAATAACCCCACAAAAATGTTTTTACATCAATTGCCAAAGAGAGAGAAGCATTAAGTCCCTAATGTCATAGTGTAGCACTATCATTTTGATGTAGAGTTCTCAGAGAGATCTGTCTACTCTGGCTTTGAACACATTTCTTTTTCCTATATAAAATCACAGTGTACCAGGCATTAGTAAAGGTCTTGAGATTCTTCAGATGAAGACTAGAGAGCCTGGAGAATTGAAATTTGTGTGTGGTAGAGGTAGAGTGGATGGATAAGGACTCCTCCCACTGAGGTAGAATAGAACCTCCAACAATGTCTCATCTTATTGTTCAACACTGAATTCTGCACAAAGTTTCTGTGTGGCTGTTATGGTTTGTGTCTGGATGTCCCCCAAAAGCCACATGTGGTTATGGGGGATGGGCTTTTTGGAGGCAGCTGAATCTAGAGTTTGTGATTGGAGTGTGAGCGCTGCACTTGCCCCAAGGTGGGTAACCTGGATACAACATAAGAGAAGAAAAGAGGGTTGCTTCTCCCCTTTTACTCTTGTTGTTTTCGGTATCTTCTGTAGACTTGAACAGTTGCCCCTCTGCCATGCTGCCCTGCCTTTGAGCCAAGGGATTATGGAGCTTCTACAAACTGTAAGGAAACTGTTTCTCCTTTAACTTTGGGTGTTGGATATTTTGTCTCAGCAACAAGAGAAAAATAACTAAAACAGTGGCCAAGTCTTGGACCATGTTATTTACATAGTATATGCTAACAACAGTCAAAAAATAAATAAGTACCTTATTAAGTAGCAATAAATAAATGAGGATGTGATTATCTTCTATAATAGGCAAAGAAGAAAAATGCATCATTTTTGTTATAGTGCTCAGTCCAACTCAGTCCTACCCAAACAACAAGAAGTAGTTCTTAGTGCACCTTCTGGCTGAACTCCGCAGAGCATTGGTCGCAGTATCAATCTTGGCTTGTAAAAGAACTCAGTGTTGGATCCAAGCACCTTCATACCCTAGGAATTCAACCTTAGTCAGGGTGACTCCTCACCATTATGTCCTTGGATATTCTTTGAAGCACTACCTGGAATAATGCTTTTCAAACAACCTGATCATTAAGGATTGTCAGAGCAAAGTATTCAGAAATCACTTGCTTAGCCAGGAAGCCTTTGGATTAGGGTGGCACCCAGGCTCATTCCATCAGTGTTCCCTCCCTAGAAGAACTCCTGCCTGCCTCCACATCCATCTGTATTCATCTGAGGATCATCCAAAGATGTGCGCATTTCACTGTCAACTTGCTTTGATGGCCAATTTGTTTAAGTGACAGCTGGTGCCCTACAGATGGTGGGAGTTGGTGGGAATGAACTCAGCTGCACCAGCTGGGCAGGGGGTTCCCACTGGCACAGAGAATGATGGGGTGGCAGCTCCTTTCTTTCATCCCACTCCAACATGGCATCATGGAGGGTTCTTTGGTGTAGCAATCAGGAGAATATGACTTTGTGTCGTGACTTGGAAACATGCCGACTTTCATACTTGGGTTGACTGTTTCAGTTTTCTTGTGTGTAAAATGGTAATTTCCACCTCTCTAACTGTGGTTGGGGACCAAGTAATTTAGCACAGCGCTTGGCACAAGGAGCTGCTCAGTCATAGTTGGTGCCTTCTGCCTCCTTGGGCAGTGGATGGCACTGATTTAAATGTAAAATACACATAGAACCTGTTTCAAGCCAGGAGGAGATGCCTTAGGAAGGCAGACAAGATGAAAACCTGCATGTCTTAAACTTAAGTTCTTTTTTTTTTTTGCTACAGGGGATTGAACTCACAATCTTGCACTTGCCAGGCGCCACTGAACTAAACACTGGCCCTTAAATTTCAATTCTTAACTCTAAGAAGTCCCCTGGAACTTAAAATCGAGGCCATCTGTTTACCTCTAGTGACCTTCCGAGACGCAGAGCCACAAGGACACCTTCACCTTCTATTGTGATCACATATACTGTTATCTGTTACCCAGAATCCAAAACGGTATGGCTCCTGTCTTGAAGGAGGAATCAGAGAGATCTCTGTGAGCCAGGTGACCTACACAATGACCCAGAGATTCAGTGGGCTGGGAACTGGGGAATTGGGACACAGAAGTCATTTCTTGGTAATTGTGATCTGTTTGTTACAGATATCATACCACATTGACTTAGTTATTCAGTGACCAAGGTTAGCTGTGTATGTGTCATATGCTGCCTTGGCAGGAATTGAACCTAGGATATTTATTTATTTATTTATTTATTTATTTATTTTTAGTACCGAGGATCAAACTCATGATCTTCCACTTGCCAGGCAGGCACTTAGGCCACTGAGTTAAATCCCTGGCCCTAACCTAGGATATTTAGTGACCTATTCATGTGACAAGATATGTGCTGAGTTCCCTCTATATACAAAGCAATGTGCCTAGAGTTGGAAGCAAAAGACAGGTTACTGTTTTCAAGAGGCTGAAACACTAGACAAATAATATCAGCTAATATGAGTTCCATGAAAGAATGAACAGGATTATAGATCATGTCCAAGGTATGAAAGGGATAATTTTAATAGTGAACTAGGGAGGTCAGTTTGAAAACATAAATGAAAGATGGAAAGAAGGCAGGCATGAAAAGGATGGGCATGGGGCATATACTGTACCAGGCAGAGCTAGTGCAAAGTCCCTGATGTAGAAATGACCTTGGTGTGACAAAATGAAGGACGGAAACAATTGTCAGACTCCTTAGATGCTTGGAAGAGAGTGAGTGAGGTAGAAAGTGCTAAGAGGCTGGAGAGAGAAAAGATATAACTTGGACTGTGACAACATGTTTGGATTTTAATTAATTAAAATGGAATTCTTTGGGGACTCTTAAGCATGGTAAAACCTGCTCATGGGAGAGGAGAATGACCTTTAGTGTGCTGTCTTAGTTACATTTATCATTGCTGAGACAAAATATCCAACATCCAAGATTAAAGGATGAAATGTTTAATTTACGTCACAGTTTGTAGAGGTTTCCATCCATAGGTGGTTGGTTCCAAGGCAGGGTGGCATGGCAGAGGGACATGACAAAGCAGTCTACAGCAGGGCAAGTAGGAGTCACCAAATAGTAGGCAGCAGGCAGCAACAACCATAAACCTGTCTCCATCTCTCCCTTTATATTCCATCTGGGCTATGAGCTTATTGATGGATGCCAGCTATACCCAGGAACCAAGATTCTTGAACTAAAGACGTGTTGTGCTCTCTAGGCACAAGAAATCATAGCCTAGGTTGAAGTCCCACCCCTGAAGCCTCAGAAATCATCGCTTCAACCTCTGGTCCTCCACAGATGCTAAACTGGGCCATGGTGAGCCAATTGGTCTTTCAAGCCACTTTCAACTTTTATTCTGGAGTTCAGCCAGTCTGAGAAAACTTTAAGCTAGAAGGAAAGAAACAGATATGTGTGTATGTTCAAGAGCAAACGAGTCTCTAGATTGGGTTTAAAACCACTCTCTTCAGTTTCAAAACCCTACAGAATCTTTCTTCAGCCCCTGAGCTCTTGGCTTCCGGTAGGCATATGTTTACAATACACATATGGCTTCCAGTGAACAACATGAATGTCAGTGTCACTTAACTGGAGACTTGCCTGGGGTTTGTATTTGAAATGAAAGACTTGGAACTAGTTAGCTGCAAATGTAGATCGGCCAAAGCATGAAATATTTCTCCCTGGCTCTTTTTTTTCCTCTTACAAATTAACATTTTATATGAGCAGTGTATGCTCATTATTCAGTAACATCATAGAGATGCATAGCTGGAACTGGAAGTCTCACATAATTTCATACTGATAACCACAGTAAAAAATTAGGAATATATTCTTTCCCTTAACTAATTAATTAAATAAATACATATTTTAGCATACATAAATGTACTAAAAAATATTTTTTGAATGTTTGTCCCCCACAGGACCATATCCAGAGCTCTGAAACTTGGTCATTTTTATCTTATTTTGTACAATTTGTACAATTTTTATCTTATTTTGGAAATGAATTTTTGCAGGTATGGTAAAATTAAAGACTCAAATAGAAGAGATTATTCTGAATTTTCCAGGTGAGTTATCAGTGCAATCTACATGTATCCTTGTCAAATGAAGGCAGGAGAAAGTTTTTATACAGAGACAAGTCATGTGAAGATGGAGCAGTGAGAGATTTGAGAAAGTGGCTCTGAAGAGAGGAGTGATGTGGCCACAAGTCAAGGAATGGAGGCAGCTACCAGAAGTTGGAAGTGGAAGGGAATGAATTCTCCTCTAGAACTTCCAGAAGGAGCACAGGCCTGCCAGGCCCAGAGAAATTCATTTAATTCTAACCACCAGAACTGTGGGAGAATAAATTTCTGTTATTTTAAAGCCATAAAATTTGTGATAATTTGTTACAGAATCCACAGAAAATGAATACAACAAAGGTTTAAATGAATAGTGTCCGTCCTGTACTCTACTCCTTCAGCTCCCCTAGTTTTGCTCCCCAGAGATGAATATTTTAAATTTTGCAGTATTTTCTTCTAAAAGAAACCTTCATATGTCCAATTAACATGGATATACATGTTTCTCAAATTGGTGATTTTGTTTTATACAGAACTTAATCACTCTTACACAATTAAACATATATACATATGCACATATATCTGCATATTAATGTTCTTCTCTTCATTTCCTCAACTTCCAAAATAAGTGCAATGCAGTTATATAACTGTTGGATAAATTTATACTCATATTTTATATGATTTATTACAATGATAAAAGTTGCAGTCACAGTTGTTCTGTACAGTGTGCAAATTTTTATTTCCCTTCTCAAACAATGTTTTGCTTTTCCTGAAGTTAATAACTGCCTCAACGTTTTACTTGCCCACTGCTTTATGTGTATACCACCACAATTTCATTCCCAAACTCTATTCCAGAAATAGATCTCCCTCAACACATTGAAATGTATGCGATTATCTATAACATTCATTCTATTTCCACTTTGGACTCATCCTTCCTAGATGTAATCAGAATTGATTGCTTTCTAGATGTGGGGCTTTTTTCCTCATTCTTAACATCTCTTTCCCTCTTTCTTGTTGAAGTTCCAGCTTTGTGGGTCTTCTCTCTTTTTCTTCATTGTAGCAAAATAAAGTTTCAATACCCTAGTAGCTTCTGAAGAAAAGATACATGTTGTAAAAATACTTTGATTTATTGCATGTATTTCTGTGAAATATGCATAAAAATCTAGGCAAATAATTTTTCCCCAGGGTTCTGAAGATATTTCCCTATTGTCTTCTAGCTTTTGGTGGTGATGCTGATAATTGCAATGTTTTTGTATTTTCTGATCAAGTGTGTGAGATCTTCTTTCTTTCTGAGAGTTTTTGGGACATTCATTTTATTTCATTATTCAGAAATGTCATAATAATTTCATTCACATAAAGTGAATCCTTTAAATTTCAAAACTGATAGTTTTCAATTATGGAATAGTTTCTTACTATTGCTTGGCTAATTTTTTCTACTTTAATGTATTCATTGTTGGAATTTTCTCAGACTTTTAACCTTCTGAAAGAATTTTTCTAAGATGCTTATCTTTTGCTTATTATTTTTCATGACGTATTTTGATTCTACCGTCAATCCCATGGCCTCTCACATGCTAGGCAAGGGCTCTACCATTGAACCACTTCTCCCGCACAAAACTTTGTTATTTTTAAAGCTCCTTTTAAAAATACACTTCCCAAGTCAGGTGTGGTGGTGCACAACTGTAATCCCAGCCCTCAGGGAGCTGAGGCAGGAGAATTGTTGCAAGTTTAAGACAAGCCTGGGCTACAAAGTGAGCTTAAAACCAGCTTGAACTGCATAGTAAACCCTGTCTCAAATAAATAAATAAATAAATAAATAAATAAATAGTGTTTCCCTTCACAAATTTCTCCTTTTTTCTTCATTGCCTGTTTTCCACAGATTCCCTCATCCTGTGCATTGTTTTCCAGGTAGGGGCACTATTCCAGTGTTTCAAAATGTGGTACCTTTCTTACTGAGCAGTGAAGAATTGCCTAGAAGATCAACAGCCTCGTGGGTATGCATGGCACTGGGTCACTGGTAAGTTCCACTATGAAGGTCCTTTGGCAATCAGGACAGTCATCTTTTAGTATCTGCAAGACTTCTCTCTCTTGTGGGTCAACTTGTTTACCCTGCAATCTCCTGTTAAAGGGCTAGATGCTTTCTGTTCCCTGATTCCCAGTTTTGGGTACAGTAATCTGCACTTCCTACTCTTCCCAACTGTGCATGATACTCCTTAGTTCTAAATTCTCTGGTACAACCTCCCCAAAGAGTAACCCTCCAAAATCCTGCTGGGGAGGGAAGGGAAGTTGCCTGACTTCCTAGCATAGAGTGATGATGTATGGGGTTTCACTGCTTCTTTTACAGAGTTTGAACCAATCTTTAACTTTTCAGCTCCAACTATGAAGGTGTAGTTCATTTTGAAGACATCTATTGCCTTAAATTCTAGAGTGTTTACAGAGTTCTGGAATAGAAATTGCTTGGCTTCTTTTTGTTCCCATCCAGCAACCTTATGGACATTTTATTTTAGCTTTCTTTGATATGCAAAGTTAAATTTTACTTATCCATCTGTTTTCCAGCATCTAATATTCTCTTGATACTTCTCTGATTTCTCCCCCTTTCCTGATCTTTGTCTTTTTTTTTTTTTTTTTTTGGTACCGGGGATCAAACTCACGACCTCGCACTTGCCAGACAGGTGCTTAAGCCACTGAGCTAAATCCCCGGCGTGATCTTTGTCTTGATGAGTTCATGCCTCTTTAAAAATCTCTTCAAGCATTCATTTTAGTAGTGTTTTGGCTCAGAGCAGAGGAAATCACCTGAGTCATGTTGCCCACATTTCACAAGAACTTGCTTCTTGCCTTCTACTTTTCTAGCTCTAAAGTCAAGATCCCCTTATCTGAACTGGTGTCACCTCAAAACTTCTATCCAAGTGCAGACAGGTGGTTACTCCCTCTGCTCCCTATTGGATGCAGAGAAGACAAAGCTCTGTTTGTCATACTGTGCTGCCCCCATCTGCACCAGCCATCTGTTTGTTCTTTTCTCACAATCTCCTTGAATATGTTGGTCAGAGGAATTCCTTTCTCCCACATCTTCAAGATACTACTTAATGACTTTTTACCTTGTAGCTTCTCTCCTGACCCAAGCAGGAGAGAAGTCTTTCAGATGTGTCTGACTTGATTCATTGTTTATTATCCCTAATTTTAATATGTTAGGTCCCATTTTTTTTTACTTCCTGCCTGTACCAATAAGTTTTAACATAGACAAAATAAAAGTGAAAGAAATGGTTCCATTTTGGAGGTGTTCCAGTCTTCGCCATTGCCTTTGGACATCAGTCTCCAGGTTGTTCAGACTTGCAGTGCAGACTTTTTGGCCTTCTGACACAGAGTTATACCCATGACGCTACAGTGAGTTTCCAGGCCTTCAGTCTTAGGCTGTTACTAGATTCTCTGGCTCTCCAGTGCACAAGTGGGCTCTTGGAATTTTCTGACCCCAAAGACAAATATTGTGACTCTTCTGATTCTGATTCTGTAAGTCTACCTAATAAATCCCTTTGTATAACTATACGTATATTTTATGTTATCTCTGTTACCTTACAAAGAACTGATACACCTTTTATTTTATTAAGAGTGGGGTCATTGCTGTGACTGTACTTGAACATGTAATTCCAAAGTCTTTGGAAGCAATCATAGGACAAGATTGGAAAGGTTAGAGATGCTGGCTTGAGTAGCCCCAGGATGCTGTAAACCAAGCTAGATGGGAGATTTTTGTTGGAGTTCAGAAGACCAGAATATTGACAATCATACATACTGTAATTGCCAGGCTCAGGACATTACAGTTGGGAACAATGGCTCCATGGACAGTTGGACTACAGGCCATGTGTGTTACACTGTGGTAGAAATTTTGTCTTCACTTTGTCCAGGTCCCAGACTTTGCAAGAGACTGAAATTAACAGTAACAGATGAATCTATGTGGCAGAGGAAATATCAAACAAGCTCAACATTTAGGCTCTGTCATAGATGCTTCTGGCTGCTTTTAGCCACATTCACAGTGAGACTCAGGAACAAAAAGTCCCATTTGGAAAGTTTTTGGTTTCACCAGAAAGGAAGCACCTTCAAAATTTGGACAATTAGAGTATGGTTGCTGAAAAGATTAGCATTAAAAGGAAGCCAAGTATTTACATCAGGACAATAGGAAAAGTGGCTTGAGGGCCTCTCAGGGATCAGAAAGACTCCACCCTTTGCAGGCTTAAGGGTGCAAAACCAAAACTTATTTTCAAAAAGAGGCCCTATGCTACCTACTTCAAAAGGACCACCTCAAGTATTAGTTTCTTAGGATACTTGTTTTACAATGCTCTCCCATTTCAGCCATCCAGGCACTTAGAGGCTTCTGCAGCCATGATCCATAGAGGTCTGGATATTGCTGAAGCTGGCAGCAGACCTTGGCATCATCTATACTATGCTGGTTTTATAGGTATAAAACATTCGAGAATTGTGGCTTCCATTCAGATTTCAGAAAAAGCCTTGTGAGGCCAGGCAGTGTGCCTAGCCAGGTCACTAGGGAAGTGCTCAGTGCGCCCCTAAGAGAATCGTGCATGGAGCTATGACAGTTTAGTCAAGACTAAATTATCCGATGGAGACCAGGTAAAGTTGGAGATGTCAGAAATATGGAACATCTTCTGAGGAAAGGTGCAGGAAGTGAGCAGAACCACACTAAGAGAGAGTCCATGAGGGCTGCTATTAGCAATGCCATAGCAGAGGACTGTCCAAGCTCATATTTCACCACAACCTGTGCCAAGTGCTGGACATAGAACTACAGGATTTAATATTTGCCCTGTGGGGTTTCAATCTTGCTTTATTCCGACTCCCTCCTATCTTCCTACTTCTCCCTTTTGGAATGGGAACATTTACTCTGTGTAGATATATCTGGAAATATTTAACTTTCTTTTTGATTTTTACAGAGATGCATAGCTAAGAGTATTTCTTGTGTCTCAGAGGAGATTTTGGATTTGGACTTTTTTTAAATTCATAGATTTGGACTAAACACATGTTGCATAATGAGGTAGACATAAATTTTTTGGAAACCAGACCTAGAATGTTATGCTTTAGATTTAGAACCAGTCCAAAAAGTCTCATGTTTTTACAAGTGAGGATTTTGGAAGGTGATCGTATTGTGCTGGAAGTATAGGAGACTTGTTGTTAGCAGGTGGTGCCTGATTGGAGGTGGGTCATTGGGAGTTGGATTTGGAAGAATAGAATATGTCTCACTCTACTTGCCTTCCTTTCCCCTTGGTTTTCTGCCTACGTGATGCAAACAACCTTCCTTCACTAGACCCTTTCACCTAACTAACTAGAGACAGAATCCTTTAAAAGCTGAGCCAAAATAAATCTGCAAATTGTGGGTGCCTATGTCAGGTATTGTGTCCCATTGATGAGAAAGTGACCAACACAGTATCATTGAATATATATATATATATATATATATATATATATATATATATATATTCAAATATATATACTTAAATGGCTGTTAGAAGAATCCTTTTTCTCCTTAGATGAAGGAACTTTTCAGTTCTAGTCATCTGAACTTCTCTATAATGTGACAGTATAATACTTATTCATTAGTTTTCAGAAAGAGGGAGAGAGAGAGAGAGAGAGAGAGAGAGAGAAAGGGTAAAAAAAGAACAAGCAAAAGTAATATGGAATTTGTGCTCTTGTATGATGTGACCTGAAAGTGATACTCCATCCTGTGTGAAATTAATTAGGAACATGTCACTAGGTGAAACCCACTGAAGAAAGGAGATTATATAAAGGGATGACTACCAAGAGGCTGGTCACTTGGGACCACATTGGAAGGCTGCTATGTTAGTTTCCCAGAGCTGCCATATCACAGTGTGTGCAGCTTTAAACAATATAAATTTATTCTTTTATAGTTTTGGAAGCTAAAATTTCCAAATCAAAGCTTTAGCAAGTCCATATTCTCTCTGAAGTTTCCAAGGTAGAATTCTTCTCCACTTCTTCCTACCATCTGATACTCTTGGCCTTGCTTAGCCACAAAAGTCCAATCTCTCCTCTACCAAGTGTTGCTCTTCCCATGTGTCTCTGTCTTCACATGACATTCTCTTGTTTGTGCATCTCTGCGTCCAAATTTCTGTCATCTTCTAAAGGCATCCACTCTTATAAAGGACCCACCCCAACCCAGTAGGAATTCTTCTGAACTGATTACACGCATAGACTCTATTTCTGAATACAGCCCACAGGTGCCAAGTAGACATGAATGGCATGGAGGACACAAGTCAGTCCACTACCACCGTGAACTATAAGTTCTGATTCTGTCTTCTACATTCCTCGAAAATGGACTTACTTTATACTCCCTTTTCTGACCTCTCACTGCTCTTTAGGCCAAACTTGGCACTGAAATGAGACGACTATTCATCACTTGATGCTGCTGCCTCTTAGTGGATCAGCCCAGCTTGAGGGTCATCTTAACTCAGAAATGATTGTGAAATTTTTGTTAGCAGATCAGTTAATACATTTATTTGCTGGCATCCTCTGAGACCTGGACAATACCTGCTGCAAACAGGACTTCGAGGGATTTGGCATCTTATTTGCTGATGTCTTTTTGACCTGAAAGTCAATTATGTGTTAAGTCCTTTTACTTTCTAGATACCTGAACCTTTAAGATAGACACATTCCTTTAGGAGATTTTATCTCACTAAAGCAGTGGTCCTTATGGCAGGGGTGTCTTGTGTCTTCTTAGGGAGAAAAGCTGGTGCAGAAGTATGCAAAAATTTGAGTGGATGACGTTTTAGCATAATTTTTACAATGGCAGCTTCACCTCAACTTTCTAGCAGGGGATAGTTCTCAGTAACTTTTTTAAAAAGCTTAAAGAGACATCATCACTAAACTATCAATTCACAGCCACATACACTTAAGGTCGTTTACGTCAAAGAACACAATAAAGCTTCTAAGCACATCATGACAGCATTCTTTGAGTGTAATGACGAGATTTTGAAGCAAATAAGTGCTTTTCAGTAGAGGGATGCATAGGTAAATGGTGGTACACTCTTAAACTAGAGTATTACACGACAATTAAATAGATCAGAGCCATATGAATGTACGAAAATAGGTCCTGAAAAGCAATACCCAGTGAAAATGAAGCAAATTACTGAACATTACATGCTGAATGATGCCATTTTATGTTAAATAAAACACAGCAAACAACAATACATTATGTTTATGGATATTTAATGTGCAGTAAAAGTTTAAAAGCCATGAACAGGAAGGAACTCAACTGAATTCATGGGTTTTCATTGTCATTAGACAGGGAGAGCCTATAAGACTGTAGATGGGGGATGAGGAGGATTTAACTTCAGCTATACTATTTTCTTTTCACACTTTTTAGGAACAAAACAAAGCAATGATATTGCTTCACAGCATTTGTTGTATTAGTTTTGGTGAGTTTTTGAATCTCTAAACTTTTAAAACTAATTAAGTAAGAAGAATGAGAATATGCTGATTTGTAAAGACTAAATTCCCACAAGAATGTGTCTTGTGAAGGCCATGCCGGGCAGGGCCACGGCAGGGTTGTGATGCCCTGGCCACTGAGACAGCCTTAGAGCATAAGAACCAAAGTGAGTGGAGCACACTTATATCCTGGATTACAAAAAATCTGTGGAATCTTTGATATTTTTAGTTAAGCTACTCACTAGATTTTCTATGGGGTATTGGAAGGAAATGCAGAAAATCCTTAGACCAGAAGAAAACAGGAATTAATTCTCAGTATCTTTCTCATTCTGGTTTACACAAGGTCTGTCTAATCTGAGCCACTCGTGTTGGATTTCTGTGGGATGCCACTACCCTTTCAGTGGCATTCTCCTGTCCCTTTCAGTAACTATTGCTAGTGGATATCATCTTCTTAGCATCAATGCAACCATATCCAAAATATGACCAAATCTCTAACTGGCAGCCCCAGAAGAAGAGCTGAATTAGGTTGTTCTTGCAGTATGTAGCTCAGTGGTACAGTACTTAGCAGGCACAAGCTCCCGGGTTAAATTCCCAGCACTGAAAACGACAAAAACAAAATCGTGAAGGCATCATGTGGATGTAGAAATGAAGTAGCTTGGAGGCCTTTGAACATCCCACCTGGACCAATCAACTCTTTTGGAGCCCAGAACCTCTACCAAATTTCTGCACTTTCTAAGTTGCTTTATTGCTCAAACCAAAAATTTAGGATCATGATTAGCATGTTTTTATCCTTTGCTATATACATTCAATCACGTAATTACTAAGTGTTAACCAAACTTTCTTCTAAGTACTTATCAAAGTCTTCCATGTGTCTCCACCTCTACCGCCATCATCACAGCCCATCCAACAGCTGATTTAGACAGTAGCTACAACCTTCTAGCGTATTCTTCTTGCCACTTCCCTGATTTCAATCCATTGTCTCCATAGCCAGAGTGATCTTTCACAATGAAATTTGATTATTTCCTTCCACTCCATAAAACCTTCAATGGCTTCTCAGTTCTTTGGGACAAATGGGAGTCTTTTGTGGCTTACCAAGCTTTCCAGGATGGCTTTTAGTTAACTCTCCACCTCTATCTTTGTGTTTTTAGTCACACTGCAATCAATACATTTCTTTCAAAGTCCCTACACTGGAGAGGTCATCTCCTGAATGCCTCATTCCACGTTAGGATCTGAGAGCTGGGTTTATGCTATTTCCAAATTCAGGCTTTAATTACCTGTCCTTAATCTTGAAATGTACTTGCTGGCATCAGCTATCCATCTTTATCACCCTTTAAAGTCCAGCTCAAATGCTGCCTTCTGAAGCTGATTATCGTGTTTGCATCTCTTGCCCTCAACACACAAACACTCAGAATTATTCCCTGTCTGCAGCCTTTGAATGTCATTTGATCAGTCGTCCTTGATCAATCTGCCCATAAAGGTCAGCAAAGGAAGGAATGTTGGCTTGCTCTGAATCTCTAATGAATGAAGCGCTTCTGTGTAGTAGGCACTCAGTAAAGATGAATTGAGTTTAATAGCGGTGATGGACTGGAAGTAGTTCCAATGTGAAGGAATGTGCACTTATCAATGATGCTATGCTTTCCGACTTTTCTAAAGAAGCTCTGTGGCTCACCTTTAAAATTTCTCTAAACTTCAAAATCTCTGCCAACCATTTTCCTTGAATCATTTGGACAGATGCACCAATAATGATGATTTAAAATGGGACTTAGTGTCAGTGCCTCATTCACACTTCAAAAATGTGTATTCAGAGGTGCACAAAAAGAGTGTAATTACCATTTCAGGAAAAGATGTTAATTTGATGCAATGCTTTACTGCTCTGACAGCTTGTGGCTCTTGTACCAAATGATTGTAAAAATGGATATTAATGGAGAAAAGTGTACTTTTCTTCCCTCTAAAACTGTAGGTAGTAAGCAAAGGCAAATAGAGCAGGGACCTGCTGCAGAGCGGGGCAAGTCTGAAGTGTTCAAGGCTGTTAGCGCATCAGTGTTAGCGAATGTGCAGTTGCTGGAACATTTCTAAGAGCCTGGGCCTCTGTGGGAGGCTTCATCACTCACCACAAGTATTATAAATCCAATCAAAGTGAGAGTAGTGGGAACAGGCAGTTATAATGCTGCTTCTCTACTCTGGCAGACTCAAAGGTCCTGTCTAGACTTTAGCTGCAGTGCTCTGATTGGATACCTTGGACTCCCAAGGCTGCTGGCTTCCTCTGAGATCTACTTTTTGCCTAATAAGTTGTTTCTTTCATCTTCCACTAAAGGGCAAGAACGGCTGCTGCCAGAATCTCAGAGAACCAAATGGTTCACTCTGAGTTGAAAAGGCATGAGATCTCCCCAAGTCATTGGCAGTGCCGTTCTAGAATGTAGACGTATTAGTTTTCTATTGCTAAAACAAGATGCCTGAGGCTGCATACTTTACAAAGAAAAGAAGCTTATTCAGCTCAGTTTTGGAGGCTGACAGGCAAAGATTGGGAGGCCTCCTCAGTTCAGACGCTGAAGAGGGCCCCCTTGCCTGGATCACAACAGGATGAATGGAATCACAGGAGGATTGTGTGGAAGAAAGAGCAGCCACATGATGAGGAGACAGTGTGGGGACTGTGTGTGTGTGTGTTTCATAACAACCCTCACACAGGAATTAACCAGATTCCACGAGAACTACACCAACTTCACCCAGGAGTGATGCTTCCCAATAACCAAATCCCCTCCCACTATGCTCTGCCTCTTAAAGACCCCACTGTCGGTTACGTTAGCATACTGGGAGCCAGGCTTCCAACACATGAAGCCTTGAAGGACACGCTCAAACCACAGCAATAGGTAATTCTCCCTACCTCCATAGGAGCTTATGAGACTAAGTGTGGGTAATGGACATAAAAGGCTTAGCTTAGTGAAGGTGCTTAATAAACAGAGTAGTTCTTATGGTTATCATACAATCATTATCCTAGACAGTTATCTGATGAAAAATAATTGGTAGCTGGGTATAGTAGCACATGCCTGTAATCCCAGTATGGGGGGGGGGGCTGAGGCAGGAGGACAGATGCAAGTTCAAGGCCATCCTGGGCTATATATTGAGTTCAAAGCTAGCCTGAACTGCATAGTGAGACCTTGTCTTAAAAAAAAAAATTATCAATGATGTTATAAAGTGACTCAGGCTTTAAGAAACTACCCAGAGGCTTCATGAAGTCCTGTGGCCAACATTCCAAGAGGAGCATCTGTCTGTGGAAAAAGCAGTTGGCACACACACTTCTCTGAGCTCCTGGGTGGAGATTGAAAGGGATCAGGAGAAGCGAGGAGCTGGGAGCACTTTCCCTCACCTGCCAGGCCCCTGGGGGATCTAGAAGTACAAGTAGTTGCCTTTTCCCTGGACACCTTCTCTCTCACTCTAACAGGGTCAGGGTGGGTGCAACATCCTGTTCTAGTCCCACCTGGAGCAGAGCTGAAGGATGGGTGTGACTTAGATTAAATCCCCTGGAAACTTCCTTGTAGGCAGAATCCTGGGAAGCTTTTGCATTCTCACATGATCCCACAGAGCAAAGGGGGAGGGGGAATGTCGGGACTCCTGTTCACTTTGAGGAGGCTGGAGATGGGGGCAAAGGACATAAAAGAAACACCAGGGTCTGCTCAGCAGACACAGCACTCCAGGCTTGGTTTCCCTCTTGTCCTGCCTGATGGAAGCACTTGCAGATGCACACAGGAGGAGCCAGCTGGCTGGGTCAGATGGAAAAGAGCTCAGCAAGAGTGAGGGACAGAGATGCCCAAACTTGTCCCCTGAGAACCTAAACATTGCATCACTGAGGTCTGGGGCAGCAGTAGAATCCCAGAGAGAGACCAGTAGCTGGCAATTGGTATAAAAAGGGCCTGTCAGGGGGTCATCCTGGTGGCGGGTTCATCGCCAGGGCCTGAGCCCAGGCTGCTTGGCTATCCTGTGACTGGGCTGAGCCACCAATGAGAAGCCACTGAGCCTGATGAGAAGGCCCATATTTATGCAGTGCAACCAGCGAATGGAAAGGAAGTCAGAACTTTACATGGTGGGAGGGGCCAAGACAAGGTGACAGACTAGCCCTATGTCCCCAGATTGCAAGTGAGCTATAGACAGAAGAAGTTATTTCTACAGAGGAATCGTCTAGGAAGGATAGCCATAAAGATAAACCAGAGAGGACTTGATGATTGGAGTCAGGACCTATGGAGCTTGGAAAGGACTGCAGGTCTGCCTGGCCAGGTGCCCTGGGCAGCACAATCAGCTCCAAACCCTTGACTCCCCCACTAGAACATGGATGCTGCTAGTGCCCAGGACTCCTTCCTGCAGGTGAGAAGAAAGCGCCCCTGCTGAAGAAATTTTGCTTTGCATCTGTCAGGAGCTAGTCATAAAATGCCGATGTTGTTAGACCAGGTGTTTTACAGCCCCCTGCAAGAAAACTGTCATGATAAATGCTCATGTCTAAGATGTCAGCGATGTGAGAGGTGGCCTTGTGCCAGTGCACAGGCCACAGAAGGAGCGAGGATTTCAGCAAACACTCAGGGGCTGAAGTTAGGTGAGGGCTTCAACAAAACACAGAGGCTTGGCCTTGAGTTTGGGTGTGTGGAGAGAGGACTGCTTCCCTAAGTAGCTCTAAGATGGGGGGCTTCAGTTCTTTTGTTCATGTGGTCCAAACTTCTAACTCACCCCTTCAGAAGAACTCAGCTGCACAGCCAACAAAAGTGCATAGCCTCCAGTAAGGTTAAGAGAGAATTTTATAAAGAGAATAGTTGCCAGCTTTGTTTGTATTATTCTATAAAGACTCTAAAGAAAGTATGTGGAGTCTCCTGGAACAGAATTAATAATGCTTTGAGTTTTCTTTGACAGCATTAAACATGGTGACAAAACAACAGTCAATTCCTGTGTCTGTCTCTAGTTTCCAAATGCTTTAATATTTCACAGTATCATTTGATTTACAGAATAATTCTTTGTGAAGGCAGAGTGGGTATGAGTTTTATTTTGCAAATGAGGAAATTACAAGACAAAGGGTCTTTTTTGTGACAATGCCCTGAATTTAGATTCATGAATGCACATGCTCCATTAACTATATGAAACATTCAATAATATATTGAGCAACAGATCCTAAGTACTCATGAGTAACATTTTATAAACTTATTGATGAACTTGCAAAGGTTAGTAGTATAGTTATCTATTTTGTATATACACACACATATATGTACATATACCTATATACATATAATCTTTTCCTTTCTTCCTTTTCTCCTTTCCCCTATTCTATGATTGTTTGATCATTATTTTCCATGCCTAAATCTTGTAATCCGAACAACCACTCCTAAGGTAACAATATGCAATGTGTTAACTAGTGTTACTTTCTTATTATTCTTTTAAAAATTCTGTATCATTTCTATCCTTTTTGTTTTGTTTTTAAAATTAAAAAAAGAATAACACTTTAGAATTTTAAAAATGGAGAAATACAAATGGATAGACTGAAATAATAGATTACAGCAATAATGAAACTTCCCAATGGACCAGGTTAGCTGTATCTGGGATAATTAAGGAAGTCTCAGTTCTTTGGTAAATAACCAACATGGACCAACCATAGAATGCTGTCCACGACTCTAGTTAGAAGGTAGGTAAAGAGAAAGGAGATCACAGGAGAATATATATGCTTTGGTTCTTGTCTGTCACTTAGCATCCAATAGAGATGGTATGGGTTTTATGGCCAATCTCTGGTCTAGTAAGCTGGGAGATCCTGGACCATCTAATTAATCTCTCTGGGTCTTGATCGACCCAACTATCTACTCTAGTAACTCATGTCAAACATTGTATGTATTGTTCTGACAATGATAATAATAAAGCAACAATGCACTAGAACTGCTATTGTGCTCCTTAGGACATGGTTAAGGGCATGGTTAGGGTTATTCAGTTCAGCTCTTTCTCAACAGTAGACAGTTCTGGCCCCATAGTGTTGCATAGGTTTTAAGAGCAAAGAAAAGTGCGAAGTTGGCTGTCCAGCTTGCTACTTACCTGGACCTATTTCTTGCTCTGGGCTTCCTGAGTTCGCTCATGCATTCATTTGGGTACTGGCATTCATTTATGTTTTCACTTACTGTGGTGAACACACTGGAACCCATCAGGATTTTAAGTTCTCTCTTTCTAGGCACACACTTTTGAAGTTGGCCATCACCATTAATCTTGTTTTGGACAATGACAAATGAACAGAAGTGATGTGTATGGCTTCTGGGTAAAATAATTTAATGACCACTGCTCTTCTCTCCATGCTCTTTCTCTCTGCCTACAGCAAACCCTAGAGCTCGTGTCTGAGAAGTGGCCCCATATCATGATGAGTCCTCTGTCAACTTGGGTCAATGAGTAGCAGTAATAAAACATCTCTCGTTAATGAACACGCTCTCCTCCAGTTCACGTCAGACAGACTCCATCATTAGGAAATACACCTTTGATAGTCTCACCCCTATATTTAGGTGTTATCTGTTACTTTCCCATGCTCATCATTACCTGACTAACACAATCCACATTTCATTAGTAACAAATTTTTAATTCCTCACCGAAGCTGGTGTCCTGTAGGTACTAGGGGTCCATAGAACAGAACGCAAGCCCAGTCCCTGCTCTCACAGAGGCAAACTCATTTGGAAGGCACAGAGAGAAATGAATCAACAGACATGGATCTAGGTGACAACACTACAAGGAAGACTAGAGCACATTGAGAGGCATGGGGAAAGCTACTTTGGACGCTGTGCTCAGAGAGAGACCTCTGAGAAGTTACATTTGACCAGAAACTTGGATAAAGTAAGGGAGTTAAAAATCTGGATATTGGGGGGTTGGGGGTGATATTGTGGAGAGAGCAAGGCTGAGGTCAGAGTTGTCAAAGGTGGCAGGAGCCGCAAAGCCAGTGCGGCCGTGTTAGAGTAAGTGGTGAGAAGGCAGGAAATGAGATTGCCTTAAAACTCATCTCCAGGAAAGTAAAAAAGCAAATCAAAGCCCTGAGGGAAGCACATATCATATCCAGCAAAGAGCTCATCCAGAATATGAAAAGAACTCTTACAAATCAATAAGAAAAAGACAACGTAATTTTTAAAATGGCCAAAAGATTTGAACAGACAATTTACAAAAGAAAATATTTGAATTACCGATAAGCCAATAAAAATGTTCAGCCTTATTATTCCTTAGGAAAATGGAATTTTGAACCAAAATGAGATACCATTATATACTGCAAGAATGGCTAAAAATACCATATGAAAAGTAACAAGTATGTGCAAGAATATAGTGTAAATAAACTCTCAGCTTTTGCTAGGAGGACTGTAAAGCCATATTGAAAAACTATTAAGCAATTCCAATAAAAGTAAACATATCCTATTAAGCAGAAACCTCTATTCCTAGCTATATTTCCTGCAGAAAAAAAAAAAAACATACAGCCCAAAGTAAAAACTGAGGTATTGATAAAAGAAAGTGAATCTCAAAAATTATATAGACATGCAATGGTTCATTCTGATACAGGAGAGTGAAACTCCCTACCTACTATATGTCCAGTATGAGTTCGTGCTCTCTAAAATTGAAGGATGAATTTTAGGAACAATGGAGGTTAAGAGCAGAATATAATTATTGAGAGAAAGAAAGCTTCTGTCTGAGAGAGAGACGGAAGGGGTCGGGGTCCTGAGCAGGTTGCCAAAGACTCTGTCTTTTTAGGGACTTTTATCGAGCAAAACCACAAGGCGAGACTGGCGCAAGGTGAGGAAAACCTGGGAACTCACAAGGTGGGCATAAGGTAGTACAGAACTACGGTCAACCAATAAGATTAATTGTTCAGGTAAAATTGATTAATTCAGGAACAAATGGAGAAGCAAGTCATTTAGCAAGTGGGCATGCTTAAAGAGCAGAGTCTCTTCTCATAATGGTTGGGATGGTGACTCCTGGCTTCCTTAAGGTGATAGAGACCTATTTAGGATATCAGTCCTTAAGGTTTGGGTGCATTTGTTTGATCTTTTGTCTTGAGGCCTGGCCCCCAGGAAGGGGTGTCTGTCTCCCCGACAGTTGCAAGGTGTCTGGGCTTCTGCACTGGTGCCTTTAAGGACCTGGCTTTGTCTGATTGCACATTTACTGTATTGAGCCACACAAGCTACACACTTAAGATGTGTTTGTAAACTGTTTGTAAACGATGACTCAACTAAGAAGAATCACAGAAAGAGAGGAGATGAAGTTTGCTAGTCAAAAAGAGAGTTGGATCTTGTAGAAATTTAGGGACCAAGAGAAAGACTTTGTATTTCTTTCTAATAAAGATAGGAAACCCCTGGAATCTTCTGAGCAGCAGAGGGATGTGATCAGCCTTACCTCTGGAATGGACAACGCCTTTGTCTATGGTGTAGTTGTGCAAAGGATGTAAGCAGCAGAGCTGGGACTGTTGAAGGTGACCTAGTCCTTGGTGGTGGAAGAGAAGGGTTGGATCCTGGGTGTTGTGAGTGGAGAGGGCAGGATTTGATGCTGAGTAAATGGGGAGTCTGAGAAAAGGAAAGAATGGGATACCGACCTTGGTCTACATCTGGCAAAGGAGAAGCAGTTTCGGGGTGAGGGTGGTTTAACAATTTGATTACACATATTAACTGAGTTCAGATTTGTAAGTAGCAAGATCAATACTCACCAACCTTGACACAACACATATATACATATTCTTACAGCGGCTTAAATAGGGCTAGATCTCTTCCCCTTCTTTTTCTTCTTTAAAAAAAAAAGAAAGGAATTTTTTAAATTTTTATTTTAAAAATAGGCACAAACTAATCGGATGCATTTATGGGGTGTTGTGTTACATCTCACCACAAGTATACAATGTACAGTTCTCTGCTCAGGACGCCTGACACCTCCTTCACCTCAGACACTGATCACTCCTTTGTGTTAGGAACACTGAAAATCCACTCTCCTGGATATTCTGAAATAGCTCATTGCTTGCTGCCGGCCATAGTTACCTTACTGTTCTGCACAACATTAGGAG
Organism: Dolichotis patagonum; assembly: GCA_004027295.1. Classification (NCBI taxonomy): domain Eukaryota; kingdom Metazoa; phylum Chordata; class Mammalia; order Rodentia; family Caviidae; genus Dolichotis; species Dolichotis patagonum. Next base: position 26,444 of record PVJX010013889.1, read on the forward strand.
TTATTCCTTCTGTCCAACCGTATCCCATGGAAAAAAACAAATCTTAGAGTTAATCCAGCTATAATAGTTGTCCTAACGTTTATCAGAGGGAACATACATGCCGCTGATCTAGAAAACACAGCTGAGGTTTGGAAGACAAGTTGGCATTCTGAGCTTTTGCTAACTCCCCGCCTGGGTCATTGCCCTCCCTCACTGCCTCGGGTCCCCCAGCTTGGGTGAGCACCAGCGCCTCCTCCAGCTTGGCCCCTGCTTTGCATAGACATTGCTCCTGCTTCTCTGGCAAAGCGGGCAGCCAGGCCTGCAGGTGCCGGGGTGGGGGTGGGGTGGGAGTGGGGGTGGGGGCTTGGGGGTGGGGATCTCAGAACAAACACTCCTCACCACGTGCTGAATCAAAACACTGTTAGGGAGCAGCTGCGGAGGACTGTGGAGGACAGGGAAGAAGTCATTTCGGTAAAGGTTTCAATGAAAAGGAAGAAAAGCCCTGGTGGCAATATTAAACACTCAAGTTCCAAGCCTATTAGGAGGTTTCATACAGGGCATTAGAGTCGGAGCAGCCTGGAATTCCATCCAGCAGCTAGGTCTTCACTTGCTAGCTATTGTGATCTTCCAGATGTTCATACTCATTTCTAATATTGCGCTCTACACTTTTAAATTGACTTAGACGTAAGTCACGAGGAAATGGGATACTGATGGAAACTTCCGTGATGTGTGGGCTATGGCAAACATTCAGAGAACACTGTATCCTTTTGTTCTATTTCAACCGCATCCCAAGTTTCCAGCATATGGATGCCATTGCGTTGTGTGTATCTTAGAAAATCACTGTGGGAGTCCTTATTGTTATTTTCTTAACCCATAGCACCCTTGTCTCACTTTAAGAACTCCCAGGTTCCCAGGTGTGTCTCTTGAGGCTCCCAGACTGCTGCTCGGGCTTCTACTCTGACCCTGCACTGACTCCAGGAAGCCACAGGGGGGCAGCACAGATCCGGGGCTGCGGTTTCTGGTCCTGGAGAAACGCACAAGACAAGCCAAAGTGCATTTTCCTAGGGCCCCCAAACCCGGGCACACGGCAATGCTAGACGCTGCATGGCCCCCACTGAGCCACCTCCCTCAGTGCTCACACCCTGTCACACCGAAAATGGATTCATCATGTAACACATTAACTGAAAAGAGACAGAGAGTGTGCCACTTTTGCACTTTTGTAGGATCCCTGAGTCACCATGTAGAAAACTGGCCAAAGCCTCTAGAGAGATGTGGGGACGTCAGGTAGAAAGGTCTTACACCTATGGAGACACAGGTAGAGGGAGACAGGGTCAGCCTTCTCAGCATCCCAGGCGCTGACCTCGACTGCATGCTAGACACAAACAGAGCCAGCAGAAGAACAACTCAGCACAGCCCAGTCACTCACAGAACCGTAAGTAGTCAGGGTTTACAAGGAAAAAGACTTAATACAGGACACATAACTTATGCATTACTTTATAATATTCACTGAAAAAGTCAAATGCTGAAGAATGCAAGAGATTTGTCCACACACTAAAGGGCCAGAGAATCCAGCTGAAGACCAGAGCTCATGGCAATGCCCTCCCCAAGAACAGCTGAAAGTCTAGAGCCTACGACAATGTCTCATGCAAGTCTGTATCAAAGATCTGCACTGGGAAGGCCCAGAGGTCAGTGGTGGAAGCTAGAAAGTCTCTGCCAGTGGAGTGAAAGATCTGTGTCACCAGGCTGAGAGATCTGCACTGGATCCAGGAAGCAACACTCAAGGTAAGGACCTATCAGGAAAACCAGCGTGACAAGTTTCTCCAGGAAAACCAGCAGCACAGCACCTTCTCCTTTTATGCTGTTGACAACAATCCTCAGCTGGACCTTCCCCACCCAGAACCACTGTGATTCAGTTCATCTGAGTGTTACAAGTTGACCAGTAGTTAATCCACCACGCAAAAGTGGTATTGTAATGTGACAGTAAGAGGACTGATTCAGAAGGCTTGATTTTCCTCCTGGGTTTGGTTTGCCAGGGTCCCTGCTGTCATGACATGCTCTTACTTTGGCAAGAACTTTGTGGTGCCATGCTAGGGAGCAGGAACAGAGATACTATACTCTCTCATTTCATTTTTCCCTCAATACTTCCTTCAAAAGATTTGAGTCTTTTTTCTCCTTCAGACAATTTTATACCTACAGCCTGGTCCCTTGGTCCTTACAGAACCCTGAACTAACCTCAAGCCAGGACTCCCTGCTCTGTAATCACTAAAAGAGAGCCTAAGGTCATCTGCTTGAGCATCTTATTTCTATAATTATTTGGAAAGGCGGGGCCTCCTTCTAAGCCAGTATAGAAGATCACCTCAGTTCGGGAAGAAGGTGAGGCGAGGACCCTGAGCTGTGAGCGTCCTCAAATGCACCAATAATTTTTGAAGGATAATTAAATAATACATCTTGCTTGGCTGCCTGCTACTAATTGAAAAATTGTTCTGATTCATAAATGCAATTTTATTTAAAAGAATCACTGAATCTCTAAGGAGCCTTTTGTCATTATGCATGCTCTCAAACAATGAATGCCAACGTCAACTACAAGGGAAACCTGTAAGATATTTTGCCTTCACAAATAGGCTTCCTACTTAAAATTACTGTAATAGACAGCCTTTATCTGATCCAGCTCTTATTTTATTAATGAAGAAATCGCAGCTAAACGTGAGGAGATGGTTTGTAAGAAGTCAGTCAATTTCAAAGTGAGTTCCAAAATTCAAATGTTTTAGCCCTAAAGACGGCAACACAGGATCTCACATCTAAATGGGCATGAAATGTGCCTTTACAAACTCATTTTTAAAACAATAATCATGAACTGAAAGGGAGATGAGAGGACGGATTTTTTTTTTTTTAAAAAACACTGAATTTATAAGAGCTTTCTTAGTTCTGGTAAATGGAGCTTCTTCAAGATAAGCCACCTGGCAGTATTCCACAGCCTACCAACTTTTATTTCTGCTTTTCCAGACATCAACAGATACTAACGGGGCATGAAGGGGTTTGGGAAATGTCACCCTCAAATATGATGCTTTGGTGTGCTGATGATTTTGCAGTGAGTGCACCCAGCAAATCCTGGAGGCAGCAAAGGTTTCCTCTGAGCTCCCGGTATCTGCCTAAAGAGAGGAGCTTCTAGGGGAACTCGAGTGTCATGCACTTGTTCCCCAGGAATCTTACCACCCACAGAAGAGACTGAAGGGTGACACTAGGGCCAGACAGTCATCTGTTCTACAGAGGGCTGTTCCAGACCATTTTCATCACCTGAGAGACTTTGTATCTGCAAAACAAGATCATCTTTATTCACAGACATTCCTCTCCTTGCCCTCCCACCACTTCCTCCTCCTCAAAGTCCCAAACTCTTACTCCTTTCTGTAGCTGGGGATGCTCCAGAGGCTTCAACCTTCAGACCCAACATCAGTCATTTGGGGAGATTCCATGATTACGTACATAGTTGAAATGAATTATCTTCCTATTAATTTGCATCATGTCACTTTAACTCACAGCACAACCAAAGAGCAAAGTGGTAGGGATGAGAGTTTCATTCTTTTACAAGCATCTACTTTTCTTAGGTTTAAAGAAACCACTTGTTTCCTGGGCATCGTGGTACACACCTGTAATCCTGGCACTCGGGAGGCTGAGGCAGGAAGATTGTCATGAGTTTAAGGCCAGCCTGGGCTACCTAGTGAGTTCACGGTATCTTGAGGTACACAGTGAAGTCCTGTCTTAAAAACACATAAACAAAACAAACAAAAAAAAGACAAGGAGGAGGAAGAGAAGGAGAAGGAGAAGGAGAAAGAGAAGGAGGAGAAGGAGAAGGAAAAAAAAGAAACCGTTTTTCTTTGGGTTTAAAATCTGCCCTCCAAGGGCCCATAGTCTACTTAAGGGGGAAGTAAGTACACAGAAAGTCAAGTTAAATGTAGCAAGGTATGTGCTGCCATAGCTGTGGCAAGGGTTATTTGGCTGGGTCTCCTTAGGATGCAACTGCACATCTTGGAATCCATTTCCTCCTGCTAAGGCTGTTCCCAATGCTATGGCTCACACTGGAGAGCTTCTTCAGAAGACCATTCTTGGGCTCTGGAGGTACTTTGCCTCCACACAAAGACCCAAAGTCCCTAGGAGCCAAGATAGCCCCAGGGACCCAAAGCCAATAATTGGCTTGCCTTTTGGTGGGACAGGTTCCACAGTAAGCTGACAATGCAGAGCTCCCCATAGGACTTCACTCTAAATCACATTCTGCTCTGCATTTGTCCCTTTCCTTATGCTGCTCTTTTTAGGGTTAAGCTCTGTGACCTTATTTTAAGAGCAAGACAATCACAGGTTGTGGAAACCTTCTCCCTCTTAGCAGGAAATGTGCTGTTTAGGACAACATCCTTGCCTACCTCAGTTATTTATCTGCCTGACCTTTCCTTGAAGACCTTATCACAAAAGGAAATTGGTTTTCTCTCCGTGTACTATGATTTAGACTCTGGGCCACTGGCTGTGATGGGTCCGTCTGACAGAGCAGGGAATGTAGTGAGCTGTTGCAGAGCGTCAAAGAAGACAGGGAATGTCTCCTAAGTAAGTCAGGGGACACGAGACAAGTTAGGACAGGACTGAGTCTGTAGGGCACGTCTGATGAGCTGGAGGGGCACCAGAAGAGCCATCAGTGGGTCTGTGGTCTGCACCCAAAGACACTATAGTCTGTGATGGATCCACAGGTCAAATCACAGGTGTTAGACTCCCTCATGACTCCAGATGTGGGCTATCAGTGGCATGTAAATCTGGAGCTCCCAGTGTTTGCCATGGCCACCCTCCAAACCCAGTAATAACATCAAACTGCACAAATTCAACTTCTTCTGCCTAACTTGAGAAAAACAGAAAAAAAAGTGAAGTATCTAACCTTAGGTCCATAGGTACTGTATGTTCAGGTTTTTCTAGATAGTTTACTATGTGGCATGAGATGCTACACAAAGCAACAGTGACCCTCCATGGGCTACAGAGTCAGATTCTGGAAGATTGAATCCTGCATCTGTTCTATGAGCAATGAAATCTCGGCAAATGTCTTAACCTGCCTTTGCCTTTATTTCCCTATCTGTGAAGTGGGATTAACAAAACTACCCTTGCAGAGAGTAACGAAGAGCTGGGGAGTGTCTATGCCTAAGCATCTGGAATAATGCCTGCAGCTTGGCAGTGTTTGCATGTTAATGAAGAGTCACCCTGTAGTGGTCTTCATCTAGCTTTATAGGTGAGTAAACTGAGGCTCAAAGTGATTAAGAAAATTGGCTTGAATTACACAACCAATTCTGTTTTACAAATTTACTGAATGTTCACTGTGCATGTACTGGGAAATGGTAATGGTAGCGTGTAAATGGAGAGCCCATGGCTTTTCCACACCTCGCCATTTCACCCTCACAAGCAATCTGGAACATTTCATTATAATCATTTTACTATATCAGCGATATTCAATGCTTTGAGGCAATTAACAAAGACATAAACACAGACCCAGCAGAGACAGACTTTATGAGTTCAAGAGATTGACTTCTAATTAGCACCTGTATAGTTTTCCTGTGAATGGATGACTTTAAAAATTTGTTTTTTTTTTTTTAAATCCTCCCTACTCTTTTTGATTGGCTAAATATTTCTTTTGAAACTGCCGTCTTTTCTATTAATTTGCTTAATAGGGTTCTGACTTGATTTCAAGAACAGGTATTGCTCCAGGGACCTCAGATCTCAAATTCCTGGGATGCCAGTGAGGGCTCAATAATGAGGACTAATTGTGGGAGGATAAGGTTGAGTTAGTGAAAAGTCAGAACTGAAGATTTGATGCACCACTTTGTCATCCAAAACCATAGAATACTTCAGCTGGCTCACAAACTCATTCATCCATTTATTCATTCAACAGTCCTCGGGTTTCAGGAGTAGATGTGAAGGTTCTAATATTATCATATTAACTGCTTGAATGTAAATGAATGATTTTAAAATGCTTGAGGAGGCTGGAAAAATTAGTTTTTCTAGGTATTTGAAACATTTCTTTCCCAAGTTTTGCTTGTCTTATTAATTTATTTCACAAAAGCATGTATGTATTTACTTATTTACTTATTTACTTACTTTATAGTACTGAGAAATGAATGCAGGGCCCTTGTACTGAGCTACATTCTCAGCCCTCTTTTATTGTTTATTCTGAGACAGGATCTTACTCAGACATTATGTTGCTCAGGGTGAGCTTGTACTTTGATGATTTTCCTGTGTCGGTGTCTTGAAGTGCTAGAATTACAGGTGTGGGCCATCATGCCCAATTCATAAACTCTTTCTTGAGATATTGCAATAAATATTTCACTTAGATGGGTCCTGAGCTATCAAGGATTTGAGCTCAATTCTCCTATTTCCATCCTCTAAGTCCATACCCTTTTTCTTTTTAATGTCTCACTCCATCTGGTAGCTTATCTCTATGTGTTTACTGTTGATTGGGCAGAACTCAAAGATTAAGAAATGGAGACCAAATAGCAAAGCTGGAAAATATACCCCCACCCCAGCCCTGAGATCTGTTGTGCAGAAATTGATTCAACTCTTGTGAATGGTATTTCTTCACAGTGTCCATGGTAACCATGGCAGGATACTGGATGGTCAGCATCGGCTCCCCTATGCCTGCCCCAAAGCGGATGCTCAAATGCAGTGGGTTGACAGAGAATGAGTGAGTGAGCTAGAGTCTGAATAAATGAACTCCCAGTATAAGAGTAAAACCATCCTATTTTTAGCCTCCCAGCTCCAGAGACCATCATTAAAACTTCAAACACCTGGAAGTGTCTAACAGAGATTGACAATTGTGAAGACAACCACCTGTTTCTCCTTCCTCGAGTGTCCTTTGAGGGGTAGAAACATATGTAAGCTTCTAGGGGTCTCTGGTTTTCACTGAGATATTGCCACTGACATGATATGCGACAGAGGGATTTAAAACATTATTTGGAAGACTTGTATTACAGTGGAATTGAATGTCGGAGGGGCTGGGGGGGCACTGAGTATCAGGAAGGATAGGAAAATTGGGTTTGAGACGAATTAGTTGAGGATCAAGGGTTCACAAAGTTTGAGCAAAATTTCTCTTTCACCTGAGGCCTAGAAAGAAATTTCCCTGCTTCCCTCATCCATGATAGAGCTCTCCTGGGACTAACAGATAAGTAATTAGAAGGAGCTGGGGCTTTATATTCAGAGAGACTTGACAGGAAGAATTTGTACAGTGGTGAATGGGGGGGTGTAAGGCAGGTGTTTCAGGTAAAACTTCTGAGAAAAGCTGAGCTGGGGAAGGTTCACAGACATCCCTAAAACATTACGGCCTCTGCTCTCACATCACTCCAGGATACTCCAATGCAGGTCTGCTTCTCCTCCCTCTGTCTCTTCACCTCCCTTGGGAAGGTTGACCTCAGAGCAAGATGATGCCTAAAATAGCTCTACAATAAGGATAGTTATAAACTGTAGTCAGGGGAGGTTTTGTTATATGTGTGTCCAACTGGGAGGGCTTCATGAACAGAATGCTGAAAGGTGGCTTAAAATCAAAGAAAAACGGTGACATAAAGAAGGTATAATAAATACAGGAGACAAGTCATAAACAGTTTTGAAAATTTAGATGGAGGGTAATTTGGACATACCCATTGACGTTACCAATGGACATGCCCTTAATTCAGCAATTGCACTTTGAGGAACTTATCCTAGAGATGGGCTGACACACATGTGAAGAACTATCTGTGTGCAGTTGTTCACTGTGATGTTAATTATGAGATCCAAGATGTGGAAACAATTTGAAAGTGGAAAAGGGTACAGTTAAATAATTTGTGGCACAGATGTCATTATGGCTATGTCTAGATGTCTTCCCAAAGTCTCATGCAGTCATAGATGGGGCTTTTTCAGAGGCTCTGGATCTAGAATGTGTGATGCTGGGATTAATTCATGAAGCAATGCTGGGATTAAGGGCACTAGGATTAAAGATGTGAGTGCTACCTCCCTAAGTAGCCTGGTTAAGATATAAAGGACAGATATCTCTTGCTGCTTTGCTGCATTCTGCTGACCATGAACAGTTTCTCCTCTGATGCTACCCTGCCTTGGAGCCAGGTGACTATGGGCTGAAACCTCTACAAACTGTGAGCTAAATAAACTTTTCCTCCTTTAACTTTGGGTGTCAAGTATTTTGTCTCAGCAACAAAAGTAATTAAGACAGGTGATCAATGGACTGCCATGAAGGAAAAAGGATTCATCAGGTTCATTCAGCCTATTCTGCCTGCCAGGTGCTGCTCTAGGTTCTTGAAGAAGTGGTGAGCAAAATGATCAAAAATCTTGCTGTCCAGAGTTTAGTTTGTGATGGGAGATGTGTCTCTTTAAATGTAGATAAAGAGTGAAAAGAGTGAGTATTGGGCTTTAAAGAAACTGTCACAGCACATATTAAGCCCCCTTGGAAGAATACCAGTGATGTAACAGCCTCTGCTAGAGGACAGAACTCTTCTGTTTTCCCTTCTAGATATTTTGGACTTTGAGCTACATGGAGGCTCCCTATCCTCTTCCCAAATATCATTTCAGTTTGTTTCTGAAAACATAACTTTTGACCCTAACTCTGTCCCTTAAACCCCAACTCCAACCTCTGTAGAGGATAAATAGGTCCAGTGTAGCTAAGAGGGTTCTTTTAGCCCCAACTGGTTACAATCTTCCTCCATGTGTTTATGTGAATGTATGACTATATACATATGTTGACTGGTGACCAATCAACCTTGCTTGCTTGACTTTTTAGTTTAGTTACTAAAAGTCCTGTGTCCTGAAAAATGCTCAGTCCTGGGTATCTAAGACAGCTGACCACTTACTGATCCCCTTGAGAGGAAGTAGGAGGTGGAAACATTATTTATACAGAGCCTTTGCTGTCCAAGTTCCTCACCTTGCTGGCACTATATTCAAAAGTCCCTAGGATATGGGTCCTCTATTGCCTAGAGACATGATTTGACTCTCTGAGCCTTTGTACTTATCAGCAAAATGAGTCTACCATTTCACATCCTTCCATTGCTAAGGACCTACTGTCTTTTTTCTATGCATCAGTTCCCTCTGTTCCCAGTTGAGTTTTTCTGGGGACTGAATTCATGATTTCATGCATATTAGGTGAGTGACCTACCAATGAGCTACACCCCAGCCCCCAGCTGGGCTGCCAGGGCTCCTCATAGTAGTTACCCTCTTTCCTTATCTTATAGATGTTGACTGAATCCCAACCTGGTTAGATACAGTTCTCTTCCTCAGAGAGAACGTAGTTGGAGAACAGCGCACAGTTGTACTGAGTGATCTCAGCTTAAACTGAGATCACAAACATCCAGTGAGCCCTTGGCTCTGCGCAACAAAACCACAGATCCCAGATCAATGCATTCTCTTATTCTTAGGGATGACTATTTCACACCATTCTTTCCTCTGTCCATCTCTTCTTCAGTCTTGGTTCAGGGCCTTGGAATCTGGTTTCACTAAGAAAAAAGAAACAACCAGAAGAGAAATATGTCATCTTCCCTCCCTTCAAGTCAGCCCATTCTATCCTGTTCTCAGCTTCCTGTTACACTGGATGAGCCATCTGGCCTCCGTTTGAAGCCAGCCTTTCTTCTTGTGCCCCTGGATTCCATGCCTCTCACTAGCACAACACTGGAGGATGGTCCATTTATCCCAACTGCCACCTCTGGTTGCTTTCTCTCCTTCTTGGATCGCTGCCATCTTTGGACAACTAAACTGGCTCAATCTAATTCCATTTCTTATTTCCCTCTCTTACCTGGGTCACCATTAGGGACTAAATGCAAATCCAAATGTGGATGCCCCAATTCTAATGTGACACGGATGTAGAATGAATTAAGGGAATGTTATGGTTTATATTTAGATGTTCTCCAAAAGCAAATAGCCTCATGAGCCAGGTTTTTAGGAGGTGTTACGTTATGGGAGTTTAGAACCTGTTCTGAGGTGTTGGGGGTCTGGTAAGAAGAGGAGGGTCACGGGAGCTGAGACCTGAAAGGGTTTATTTCCTGCTCCACATTCTCCCTTCACAGTTTCCTGACTGCCACAGATCTCCTCTGCATTGCCGAAAACTCTAAAAAACATGAGCCAAAATAAACCTTCCCTTCTTTTAGTTGTAGGCGTCATGCATTTTGTCCTACTGATGAGAAATGATTAAGACAGGGGACAATTAAGTTGTCCTTCAAAGAAAGTGATGGTAGAGCTCTCCCTGTTTTGCACAAGAAAAAGTCCACATGAAGGTGCAGTAAGGTATCCATCTGCCAGACAAGGAAACTTCTCACCATACGCCAACCCTGCTGGAACCCTGACCTCAGGCTTCCAACCGCCACAGCTGTGGGACAATTACTGACATTGAACCTACCCTCTTTGTGGTCTCTAGCTAGGGCAGCACAGCTTAATGGGCTCACTGTGCCTGGCCGTTCTGACTGCCCCACCCCTGGTCCAGACTTCCGAGTGCATTCCTGTGGGAAACACATCTGCTATTCTGCTGCCTGGGCTGATTTTCTCCAGGTCCTTGCATGGTTCTTTTCTCTCCGTGCCTGGTATCAGTCTGCTTTCAGCTCCTACTATTTTCTCTGATTGACATATCAAAAATAGCACCCGCAGCTCTTAACCCTCTTACTCTGCCTTAGTTTTCTTCGTCTTGCTTGCCTCTGCCTAGCAGTGTGGTGGCGTCTTTTATCTCTCCCTCACTAGAAGAAGAGCACCTCCAGGTAGGAGCTTAATTCCTTGCTCTCCTCGTCCTGTGCAGATGGGACCTAAAGGCGTTCACTGAACCATTCTTCATGCAAAAGTGACAGTGTCAGGGGACTGATGCTTTGCTCTTTGCCCGATCTCAGCAAAGGGTACTCCTCAGGGAGGCAGGCTGGGGACATGCTCCAGGTGACCTCAGGCATAGCAGGTTTCTCTAAGGAGGGGTCCAGGAAAGACACAGGATTGAGGTGGGGAAGCAAGAAAGCCTTAGCCTGTAGGCCATGGTGGTCCTTGTGAGACGTAGTGGATCTTGTGGGTGTAAAGATTCCCACTGGTACTGGTGAAGCCTCTATCAGCAAGCTAAATCCATCTTGCCAAGTCTTGAGCAGTGGATCCCACTTAGACTTAGCACCCTAGGAAGGGGCTCACTGCCTTTCTATGAGTGAATAACTTTCCTCCTGTTGGGCCAACTCAGACCTTCATATGACCCAGAGTTCACATCCTATACTCTAGAGCCATCATGAATGAAATGAACCTTATTTTGCTTCCTTGGGGAATTTCACTGTTCCTTTTTATCTTCAAAGCTCAAGATTTCTACTTCCAAAAGTGCCCTTTGGATGGATAGGTGAATGAATGAATGAATGAATGAATGAACAAATGAATGAATGAATTCAAGGTCCTCACGGTCATTGTCACGCTCCTGGTCTCCAGTTGTTCATAACTTTACTTTTAAAGGTGTCATCCAGAACATTTCTTGGAATTTCTCTATCCTAAATGTCTGATACAAGCAAAATAATAAAGGTAGGAAAATAACCTTCAGTGTTTGCAGACAGAATGAATGAACACAATGCTGCTCTCCATGCGGCTGGGGCCACAGGAAGGCTACTGCGGGGATTTATTTTTCCTCCCACAATGAGAGAAAAGATTATGAAGTCGAAAATCATCCTGCTCTCACAGAGGAAAGTGAGGTCTCGGTGGGGTCAATCCAATGCCTGAGGCAGCGATAAAAGTCCTGCCTGCTGTAATGCCCACCCCGTGGAATTATTAAAATCCCATCCTTTATCATGCAGACGTTTAGAAAGGAAACACATTTTCTACTAGTGCTGACCTTTATGTCTCTGCCCTAAACTTGAGCTGCTCTGTGAGTGCTTTGTGCTTGGTCCCAGTCAGGACAGCTTCAGCCTCCAGGTCCCTCTGGAGCCCCAGAGGATAGGGAAACCCTCAGGTGCCTCTTTCCTTTGGGCTAAAGGCTTTTAGTGGGCTCAGTGGACGGGCTACATGGTGATTCACTGACTCTCATTTGGCTCTTTTACGTTTTTTAATTATAAAAGCAATACAAGCATGCTGTGAAAAGTCAAGCAATAGAGAACCATGTAAAGACAAGTTTAAGAGCCGTTTTTCCTGTCAATTGCGCTTTCCTCACCAAGACCATTAAAGAAGGACTTTTTCAATGTTTCCTATCTTACGTAACTGGCACATACGGGTACCTTTGTGATTGCACCTTAAATGGAATTACACCATGTATTTAACCCTAAAATCACCTTTTATCCACTAAGATATGTTCCATAGGCATGTTACCGACATGCTTTAATCAGTGCGCATGAATCTAATGCAGTCTTTAAGAAAGAAGGAAAGAAAGGAAGAAAGAAAGAAAGAAAGAAAGAAAGAAAGAAAGAAAGAAAGAAAACAACTGGCCTTTGTCTTAAAAAAGTTTTGAGGTATAACTAAGATATAATGAAGTATAGGGTGTGGTAAACTGGCATTTGTAACACAGTCCTTTTTTTTTTTTATTGTATTTTGTTTTTTGAAACAAGGTCTTGATATGTAGTTCAGGCTGGCCTTGAACTCACTTTGTAGCCCAGGCTGGCCTCAAACTGACAGTAGTCCTTCTGCCTCAGCCTCCTGAGTGCTGAAATTACAGGTGTGTGCCACCATGCTCAGTTTATCACAGTCTTCTTAGCACTGAATAATATTTTTCTGCTTGGATGCACATATATAATCTATTGGGAAAGGTTGAAATTGCTTCCATTTTTTTTGCTGTTAATGTGAGTAATGTTACATCTCTCTCTTCTAAATCTACTCTCCATATTTATCTTCATAAACTGAGGCTTTGTTTTTTGGGTGTAATACTAACAGTAGGCTTGTGTATCAAAAGATTTGTTCATTTTGCATTATAATCAAATTCCATGAGATTCTGTTTCCAAATCATAGTCCTCAGTCATGGATAGGATGTATCCTAACTTCATTCTCTTCAACACAGATTCTTTCCTAAGCAGGATATTTCAAGGTTGGCTTAGCATACTTTCTTACATTTGCATATCTTAGAGACATTTTTAGAATTTTAAATCTGGGTTTGAATCTCAGTTTCTAGAATTTTAGTTCCGGTTTAGTCTAGTAATTGTAAATTGAGGCTGGTTACAGAATTTCTCTGATCCTCAGTTTCCTCATCTAAAACAGGGTTATAAATAATGTTTCACTCACTCATTGGATTTGTGAAGGTTAACAGAAAGTCAGTCCTGGTGTGGTGGTGCATACATGTAATCCCAGGCCTCTGGGAGGCTGAGACAAGAGGACTGCAAGTTCAAGTTGGTAATTCAATGAGACTCTGTCTCAAAACAAAACATAAAAAGGGGCTGGAGATGCAGCTCAGTGTGAAGTCCCAGGGTTCAATTCTCAGTACAAAAAAAAAATTAAATAAATAAAAGTCATGTATGTGACACTTCTAGCAGTGCATAGAATATCTCCTCCCCTCCCTCCAAAATGGTAGATGCTTCTATTGAATGGATTCCTAAACTCATGGAAAGGCATCCATCTGTAAGCAGTGTCTATTCGTCTCAGGTCTGGGAAAAGGTAATTTGCTTGGAAAATGCACAAAAATCCCAGTTAGACTTAAAGGTAACTTGTGATATGAGTTTCAAAACACACAACATGACTATAGTGCAAGTGGAGATGGTAAATAATTATCTCCTCCCCCAACCCATTGCAACTTACCAGAGTGGGGGAAAAGAACTCCAAGAAAAACTCAGTTGAACCACAGGGAACATGGAATCCAACTGTTGGTAAACTCTAATAGTTTGCTGGCTTAGTGTCCTTCCACCTACATAGAAGCTACGAAATTAAGATTATTAGCCAGCAACACCCAAAGGAAGGGCTTGCATTTGATGCCAGGTAGACCTTCTCGGGGGCCACCAGCAGCATGAGGACCTTGCATCTAGTGTCTGGTTGAGAGAATATCTGGTTTATCACCGCGTTCAAAACCAGAGCTCCTGCCTGGTAGTTCAGGTTCAGGACTGAGGATGGAGAATTCACCACTCCAAGGACTGTTTGCTCTTTCCTTTCACTGTTCCCCGCCTGAGGCGGTTTTTCCATGGCAGTGGACAGACACTGTTAGTCCTTCATGCATCCCCCAGGATTCCCTTGTATCTATTTCCATATGCTTCCAAAGGCCAGTGTGTACAACTTTTGGATTGCCCTTGGTTGGCCAGAACCTAATTTTCACACTAACACAAATACGTCTGGGATATAAATATTTAGCTCACATCCTCAGGTGAGAACATTGTGTATGAGGTGTGTGGGGGGCATCAATTCTGAGGCATTCCCAGAGCATTAAGCTTCAGTTACTCGCAGCAACAGCTAGTTTAATGTTTTTTGCCTACACAGCTGCCTTCCTTCCCTTGACTCCTTTTGCTATCTTCACACCTACCAAGTAAATGGCTTGCAACTATGTCTTGTCCCAGGGCTCCTTCCAGGTGAAGAGGTGCTGGAGGATTCACCTATGGCAACACCTAACTCTTCTCTATAATTTATACCAATTGGCTCTTTGGTATTCCAGCCCCTGCCTCCAGAAACAGTCAAGTCTTACCAAGTCTCTATAGGACAGTTCTTCAGGGGCTTGAGGTCAGTTCTTGAGTCTTCCTCACTTCTAGGCTGAATATCTCCATGTCTTTGACTTGTGGCTCACGCATTGACTTTGACCTTGAAGTGACTGTTGAAATGCTGCTGTAGTTTCCACGAAGGGAAAGACTGAAGGCATTCTTTAATCACTGTGATCTTTTTGTCCTGGTTTTCCCGTATCTAACGTGCAAATTATATGCCCAGTTCCAGCACAAAACTGTAAAGTTGACAGAGTTATCTCACTGTGATGGTGAGTTCAAAGAAAACAGAGCTTCCAAGATGAAATGTTCTTTGTTTCATGAGAAGAACCAGGGGCAGTCAGAGGTTAGGAAGATGTTAAAAATCATGTGATAAATGAATAAACAGACTGTAGTCTGTGTCAGGCAAGAAGAGTCCCCACATATATGATTTTGTATCTATTCCCAGTCTGATCCACAGATTAAGCCAAGGGAGGTGATTAGAATTTGCCTTGGTCATCACCATGTTTCAAAAGGTGAAGTAAGAAAGTGTGAATAGAAATCAAGAACACATGGATCCCAGTGCTGGCTGTGCCAGGTAGATCTACGCCTTCGTGACTCTCCTACCCATAAACTCCTTGGAGACAATGCTAAAACATTAGCAAGGATTGACAGCAGCTCCTGACACATCCTAAACACACAGCCCATGAGATCAAAAGACAAGGAAGAGCAGAGGTCACAGAAAGCCATGCAGACATCTCTAGTGAAGGCTGAAGACCTGGCTGATCTCCATTGATCAAGAGATCCTGAGGGTATCCAGGGAGCATCGCTGTGGTAAACATTGAAAGAGGCCACTAATTGACCAGGGGGAAAGATGTATATTACAATCACATTAACAGGATAGAGAATGAAAGAAAAAAGACAGAGGAGAGAGGCCATCAGAGAACACTACTGGAGCCTCAAGGTAGGGAGAATGGCCTCTAAATTCAATTGAAACCTTGAAGAATCGACTAAAATAGTAGAGACAGGAAAACTAAGTGTGTTTGAGGGAGAGGAAGCCCTCCCACTCAAGGACACAAATCTGGTGACCCAACATTGAATGTAGCAAAGGTCAACAACAAGGAAACTAAACTAGATGGAAATGGTAGACCTGGCAGATATTTTTCTCTCCTCCTTCAAGGCAGGATGGGAATGAGCTTCTATACTGAGTGGCATCCTAAAGCATGTTTTATCAATCCATTCATCTCTTAAAAATTCAGCTGCATATGGATCAGCCTTTATGATGGGTGTGGGACATGATTCTGGAAGCAGATGGGTAGGTGGTAGGTGGGAAAAGTTCTTCTCTAAGCCTCTGTTAGCTTCTCTGAAGACAGAGCTGCTGTTGCCTCTTCAACAGTGTTACTGCAAGGAGCAAGGAGATGCACACACCTTGCTGTCTGAATTAAGACTTCCAGCACCCCAAGAGATTTTCTTGGCTCCACGTCCAGTCAACCCTGTGTGTTGGCTGGACGCCTGGTCAGTAGAGGAAGAAAGTCTGGGGAAACATGAAACGGCCTAAGGCAGGCTAAAGGAATAGGGAGAGCAGAGACAAGACTACCCAGGGCCTCCCTTTTTATTATTATTTTTTATTTTTTGGTACCAAGAAATGAACTCATGACCTCATTCTTGCCAGGCAGGCACTGTGCCACTGAGCTACATCTCCAGGTCTGTACCCAGGGCCTCTAAATCTGAAATTTCCTAGCCCCTCTTGTTAGGCCAAGATGGGCCAGTGGATTGGAAAGCAGTTTCTTCTTGGAATCAATGTATTTGCTTTGCTTTCTGATTTTTCCTCCTGTGCATCCCTGACAGTTTCTGGGAACTGTGTTCCTTACCGAGGTAGTGGAAGAAGTCAGTATTCACTGCGCCTGCCACACGGCGCGGGCAGGACGATCAAATCAAATGAAAAAGTTCAACACGGTGTGGATGGCAGTGTGCTTCACATGTGACCCTGCTGTTTGGGCCTCTTAGCTTCAAAATTCAGCAGAAGATTTGCAGTTTAACACCCCAGAAATTTGGAGGGGATATAAAGATGCGACAGTGCTGATGCTGGGTGATGGAAGAGTCCCCGGGACCTGGGCAGGCATTGAGCAACATCTCTGCGCACTGCTTGTAGCCAGAGTTATCCATCTCGGCTTCCAAAATGTTTGTGCTTGCTTGAGATAATGCTGACAGTGACAGAGCAATTTCTTCCTGCTCTCCTCAGACACCAATGCCACAAACCCAGCCTGGGCCTGCTGCCCAGGCTGAGGCAGACTTCAGCACAGGTGCTTGGTGATTTTCAAGGCCACTTGAGGCCCTATGCAAAGTGTCCTGCCAGGCTTTGAACAGGGGATCCGTAAGGACCAATGGATAGAAGTAAACTGAGGCAAGAATTTAGTTGAGTGGCCTGGTGGTGGGGAAGTTTAGTTGACTAGAGCTTGTGAGATGGAGGAAAATGCCAGGGTTGTCAACCCCAGCAGTAGCAAGGGTCAGCAGTCAAAAAGCTGAACCTGACTGGACCCTGAGGCCTTCTAGGTTCCAGCCAGTTGGTCCTCGGGGACTCTGGGGAAAGTGTGCTTAGAAACAGACTTTGTTTGAGCATGGACAAGGGAAGGTGTAAAGGCCAGTTGTAGACCAGATTCTTCTTGACATTCAGGTTAATCTGCATATGAGAAGGCAAGAACAGAACATGATCCATTTATTTCCATGTTTGATCCTTCTGCTTCTGTCCTAAGGACACACTTGTAACTCTGCACTGTGCCCTGGCTACCCTAGCTTCCTCAATCACAGCTAGTCTCACTATCTGGAATGTGGGTCACATGCCCAGAACACACACACACACACACACACACACACACACACACACACACACACACAACACACTTCTAGCTGGTTGACTGGCTCCTATTTGTCCTCAGAAGCAGTTGAAGCAGCACTATTTGACCCCATTTCCCCACTTCTCCACTGGGCAAGCACTTAATTGGCACCTTGTTCTCTCTTTAGGCCCACAGTGTTGGAAAATTGGCTTGTGGCTATTTTGAGCTCCTGTAGAGGGAGTTTAAACAACAGAACCATATTTAACGCATTGCCTTCTATTTTATGGGTGCACAGAGTAAATATCAATAAGTTTTGATGAGCAGGTAGATGGATTGATGAGCAAATTAATGGAACAATAAAATAACTCCAGTATATGGCTTATGATTTCATGTGGAGTGCTTCTTGGTGATCGGCATTTTGGAAATGGGCAGAGAAGCCCAGAGCATAACCATCTCCAGCCATCATGGAGTCTGGTGTCCACTGGTCGCAAATACAGTGGAGGTCACTCTTGAGCATCCAGTACCCTATCACCAGCCTTCCCCATGTCTGAGCTGAAGACCGGGTGTAATAACTCAAGGCTTAGCTCACGAGAGAAGTCGTTTTAAGACATTTAAAGAGAGTTCTGTGAAACTTACGGTCATCCTGGGGAACAACCCTTGCTTTAGAGCAGCATCAAAATCTCAACCCTACAGGGAATAGCCTTAGATTAAATGTCCTAGCTAAGTTACCAAACAGAAACAACAGGATAACAAAAACAAGACCTAGAGATGGAAGATGATAACCAGTATCCAGACATGTTCCAATGTATTGCCTAAAGTACCCAGTTGTCAACACAAAATTACAAGGCACTCATAGAAACAGGGATATGTGACCCATACATGAGGGAAAAATCAAGTAACAAGATTGCCCATGAAAGGGATCAGATGTCACATTTAACTGACAAAGACTTCAGAGTAGCTGTACAAATATTCAAAGAGGGAGAAATTATAAAAAAGAATCAAATGGAAATTGTGGAGTCATTAACTAAGTCAACCAAAATGAAGCATAATTGGCAGGAGTAGATTTGAATGGGTAGAAGAAAAAATAAGTGAATTTGAGACTAGATCAATAGAGATTATGGAATTCAAAAGACAATGAGAAAAACAGAATATAGAAAAATTAGTATTGCCTCAGAGAAATGTGGGATATTTTTAAGTGCACTAAGATATGCTTAGTATAAAGAGGCAGGAAAACATCCCAAGAAATAATGGCTGCTAATATAATCAGTTTGTGGAAAACATTCATGTCACACTCAACGAACCCAGCAAACTGTAACTAGGGAAAATGCAAAGAGACTGACATGCAGATACCTCATAGTAAAAACTCTCAGCATCAAAGAGAAGATCTCTAAAGCAGCAAGAAAACAATGATTCATCAACAATGATTCACAGAGCCCCAATAAGATAGACAGCATGCAACATAACAAACAAGCGATTTCCTGCTATCTTGTTTTTGAAGTCCAATGTTGTGTTCACTGTTTCACTTTGTTCTGATTGTTTTGCTTTATTCAATATTATGCTTTGATTGGTTTTATGCTGTTTTGTTTTTGGTTTGATTTTGCTATACCTGATGGAATGGTCAACTACTGTGAAGATAAACACGACATATTGTGGTAGCGATTATTGTTTTCCCAGTGTTCTGCTCTGAAGTTCTGTACCAATTTTGCTGCATTGTTCTGTTTGGCTTTGTTCTGTCTTGTTTTATTGGATTTTATTATTTAAAAAAATAGATGGCTACATTTCCACAAGAATCAATGAGTTCAGGTATCTGTAGGTGATACTTTGAATGTATGAAGGGAAAGAAAATTTTCATAGCAATAACTTTATACCAAGTAAAATTATCTTTAATAAAATGCAGTTGAAATAAAGGCATTTCCAAATCTGTAAAAACTGGCAGAATTCATTGCCACACTCTCTTTATAAAAAATACCGGAGGACGTGTCTCTTGTTGAAAATATACCCAAAGGGAAATTAAAATCTGAGAGAGAGAGAGAGAGAGAGAGAGAGAGAGGCAGAAGTAGCTATAATTTTAAAGTATAAATGCATGTTTCTTCTCTTTTCTTAACTGATTTAAAAATAAATTACACAAACCAATATGTGCATAGTTGTATTGTTGAGAATCCAATTCAAATATTTTAAGTTTCTGTATATGTTTCAAATTTTGAAAAACCATACAAAGGAGGTAGATGGGAGTAAAGTGGTCTTGGGTACAGAAATAACTCCAGATGGTAACTTAAATCCACAAGAACAAATGAGGAAAACCAGAAATGACAAATAAGAACCTAAATGTAGCAAACTCAAATATAACCTTTTCTTCTTTCTTTTCTCAGCTTTTTAAGCAGCTATAAAATTATATAAAGCAATAGTTAAATTAAAAATGGTATTGTTGGGTTTGAAATATACATGTAATAACAATAACAATAACAATAACAATAACAATA
>PVJX010013890.1:0-46306 GCA_004027295.1 Dolichotis patagonum
GGATCTAACTTTTGAATTAAATGCAAGTGTCAGAGAGTTTATTCATTGTCTCAGAAAATTACTCAAAAATAACAAGGAGAAGGAAAACAAACACAGACATAATACTTGATAAAACTAGGAAACAATTAAAATCCTGAACCTCAAAGCAGATAGAAGAGTACCAAAAGCAGAGAAGATCAAGCTGGATTTCAGGAAAATTCAGTGAAAGATAATCCAGGTCTTTGCCCATTCTGTCTGAAATCCATGGACCTGGGTTACCTCTCACTGAATTCCAGCTTGATCTCTGCTTTTGACATTCTCTTACCAACGGTTGAAGGCTGAGCTGGGCTACATAGCAAGGCCTGTGTTGAAACAACAAAAAGAAGAAGGAAAGAAAGAGAGAAAGAAAGAGAGAAAGAGAGGAGAGAAAGAGAGAAAGAAAGAAAGAAAGAAAGAAAGAAAGAAAGAAAGAAAGAAAGAAATGGAGGGAAGGAAGGGAAGAAGGGAGAAAAGCAAAGTGAGAGGAAGGAGGGGGAGAGAGAGAGACAGAGAGAGAGAAAGCAGGTAAAAAAAAAAGTAAGGTATGTTATTAACATCAAAGCTGAATTAAGAGAAAAACAATAACATGACTCTTTAAAAAGCGCTTCCTGATAATAAAGAATACAATGTACAGTAGCAACGTAATAGTTACAAAGATCTATGCACCAAACCACATGGCATAAACAACCATAAAGTGAGTCTGTAGATAATAAAAAAGAAATAGACCATGTGGAAATTTTTAACTCCTGTTCACCCATTAAGGACAAAAATAGATCTTTCATTTCTCTACACTTTTACTTCTAAAACTACAAAAAGTTGCTTTAGATTACAATCAAAAGAGATTATCTGCACTACATGTGAAATGGTGTAGTTTTGTTTGGAGGTCACTTAGATTAGTTAAAAATGCATATTGTAAACTCCAAGGAAACTACTAAAAAATTTTTTAAAGAAGTATAATTGATGAACTAAGAACAAGTAAAAATGGAATCATATAAAATTTTATGCAATTAAAATCAGAGAAGACAGGAAAAGAAACCTCTCACAATAAATAAAAGTTACAAGTATAGTTCATATTCTTCTAAATATATCAATAATTCTACCAATTAAAACACAAAAACTGTCATAATAGAAAAGAAATACAAGCACAACAATATATTACCCATGAGAAATCACCTTAGTTATAAAGACAAGTAGATTAAAAGTAAAAGGATAGAAAAATAAATATATCATTCTAACATTAATCCAAAGAATGCTGAAGGCACTATATTAATTTCAAATAGACTTAGAACAAGAAAAAGTTTCAGGGATGGGGAGCACTACATCATGATAAAGGGACAGTTCGCCAGGAAGGTGTAACAGTCTTAAATGTGCTCACTTTCAAGTTGAATGGATAAATGGATACTATTAGAGATTTCAACTTTCTACTAGAAATTGATAAATTAAGCAAGTAGAAAATAAGGATATAGTGTATCTGAACAGCAATAAATTAGATCAATTGATCTGTTTAACTTACAGATTATTTCATCCAACAACAGAATACAAATTGTTCTTAGGTCCACATAGAACTTTCACTAAGCTGCATTCTTGACTGTAAGACAAGCCTTAGAAAACTAAAAAGAGTATAAATCATACAGGAATTCTTAGACCACAGTGGAACCATACAAAAAAATCATTAATGGAAGTAAAGCTGGAAAATCCTCCCACTCAAAATATTTCAAAGTTAAACAGCACACTTCTAAATAATACACATTCAAAGTATAAGTCTCAAGAGAAATTTTTAAATTTTTTAATTAAATGAAAATACAACTTATCAAAATATATGAAATAGGCCAGGTGTATGGCTCCATGGCAGCCACAAGCTAAACAGGCACAAAACCATTCCATTCTCAGCACCAAAAAATAAACAAACCAAAAACAACAAAAATGTGTGAAATAGAGCATGCATAATAGTGATTATAGGGAAATATAATGCAATGTTGAAAAGATAGAGAGATCTGAGATCTTAGAAATCTAGAGAAAGAAGGGTGATCTAATCCTAAAGCAAGAAAAACCAAAGAAATAATAAAAATTTGAGCAGAAATCAGATGGAGCCGAACATAGTAAATAGAGAAATTCAACACAATAAGTTTATTCTTTGAAAGATTCAATAAAATAGATAAACTCACCAACCTAACTAGAAATGGGCACAAATTACCAATATTAGAAAAGAAACAGGGGTCATCACCATTAATCCAGTCTCATAAACATTAAAAGGATAATAAAAGAATAACTCTATCCATAAAGTTGGTATTTGATGAAACAGACCAATTCCTTTGAAAAACACTGCATTAGTCAGCTTTCTGGTCTCTGAGACACAATACCCACCACTCACAACTTAAAGGAAGAGAGGTTTAATTTGGCTGCATCAAGGGATTCAGTTCATGGTGAGCTGGATCCGAGGCAGAGACATCGTGGAGGACGGGCCTGGTTGGAGAACAGTCCTTAGCTTACGGCTGTAGGGAAGCAGAACATGGGAACAGTAGCTGAAAAGAAAGGGCCAGGGACTTACATCATACTCAAGGTCACACTTCCATGATCCTCCCAGATACAACCAAAGTGTGCTTTACTCATCCCCCATGTGGCTCCCAAATCAATCAAGTTGACACAATTAGACTCAACCACCTCAAAGTACCAAAATTCGCATGAAGAAATATAGATAACCTAAACAACTCTATCTCAATTAAAGGAACTGAATTAATTAATAATAGCCTTGTGTGAAAAGCAAAGCACAGGTCTAGATGGTTGCACAAGTAAATTTATCATCCTATATGGGAGATAATTTGACAGTATCACTACATTTGGATCTTAAATGTCCCCACTAGAAGGCCCATGTGTGAGACATGTAGTCTTCAGCATGGCACCATTGGAACACGGTGGAACCCTGGTGGGAGGTCTTCTGGTCATTGGAGACATGTCTTTGAGAAGCGAGTGGGTTCTGACTTTCTTCTCTTTCTCTCTTTTTCACCCCCCCAGCCATGAGAGAAAGGGCTTTGCTCTACTCCAGCTCCTGCCACGTATGCAACCTTGCCCAGTGCAACAGGGCCAGCTGATCATCAACTAAAGCCTCCCAAACCAAGCCAAAATACATCTTTTCTCTTATAAGTTGATTTTCTCAGGTAGTTATTATAGTCATGGAAATCTGACTAACATAAATACATCTCAAAATTTCAAACGAACAGATCCTCTGGTCCAGGAAATTTCCATCATACCTACCTATGTATGAGGGAAATGATGTAGGTAGGTGATTTTCTAATGCAATATCATTTCTGTTATCAAAACCTTTAAAGTAATGTAAATGTTCACTGATAGGCTACTTGTTAAATGATTATGCTCATACATACATGAGAATTTCACATCTATGATAAAGCAAGTTATTCTTATATATCACACTGGAATAATTCTCCAAATATATTAGCACACTTTAAAAAAGAACCACATGAAGAAACAATGTGACTACATGCTACTATTTGAGTAACACAAGAGTTAGGAGGGAGAAGGATACAGTATATACATATATTGGCATATCTATCCACAAAATATCTCCAGAGAAAAATATATGAAACTATTATAACAATTTATACTTCTGAGAAAGGGTAGTAGGTCCACAAGAAATATGCAAGCTACAAGGAAAACTTTTTACTTCCTATCTTTCAGTGTATTTTGAAGTTTTGAAATGTATATTTTACTCAAAAAATGTTAAAAAAAATTTTTAAGTTAGCAGTTTCCTAGATGCCTCCTCCCAAAAATTCTAATTTTGGAGTCAAGGAATTCACATTATTTTTTGTTTGCTTGTTTGTTTGGTTGGTTGGTTTTTTGTTTTTTGTTTTTGTTTTTTTTAGAAAGGGTCTTATTATATAGCCCAGGCTGGCCTCGAACTCACTATGCAACCCACATGGTGACCCTCTTGCCTCAGCCTACTGTGTTGGGATTATAGGCATATACCACCAAATCTGGCAGGGAATCTGCATTATTAAAGCTAAGTGATGCAAGAGATGCAAGGAGCCCCATGAGAAACACTAATCCACATCGCAGACCCACGTGTGACAGTATTATCAGAAAAGTATCACACAGAAATGAGGGCGAAGAGAGCCAGAGATGACATTCAGGTGCTGATCCCAGTAAGATGGAAAAATCATGTTCCACACCAGCTGGAAGGGAAATTTTCCACACTGAAGGCCAATGTACCCAGGTAAGGTGAAAATTAGGGACAAAATCTTCCTGCCATCCTAGTTGCAATTTTAATGTCAACTATGTCATCAAAAAGAAATAGCTGACATTAAAACTGGGTTAAGGGCATGTCAGTAAAGTTCCCCTGTTTAATTCCTCTTTTGCTCCAAAATTGCTGCGAAGTCTCAGAGGAGCACTTACACAACCTTTACACAACCTTTCCCTTTCTTGCCGTTCTTTCTTGCTCTCCCTCCTCCTCACTTAAGCATATTTTTATTAGTACATATACATAATGAACATACTCAGCATGGGGAGTTGGTACATGCACATATCACCCATTAATCCGTTTTACTTCCCCTTCCCCACCTCTTCCCCCTCTCGCCATTACTAGTCCCTCTCCCTATCTTCATAAGGTCTACCTCTTTGTTTTCTATCATCTGCCTTTAATGTCACTCCTTAAATTATCTATGCTTGTGGTTTCTCATGTAAGAGAAACCATGCCATATTTACTCTTTGGTGTCTGATTTATTCCATGTAGCATTACAGTCTCAAGGTGTACCCATTCTTCTTCAAATGACTCACATCTTTCCTTTCCTATGGCAGAGTAGCACGCCGTTGTGTGTACGTACATACACTACATTTTCTTTGTGTATTCATCTATTTAAGTATACAGGTCATTTTCAAAACTTAGCTATTGTCAGTCGTGCTGCTATAAGCATGGGCGGGTATGTATGTATCACTGTAATACGATGTCCTTAATGCTTTGGGGATGATACCTAAAAGCTATATAGTTGGGCTGAGTGGAATTTCTGTTTTTAGTTTTTTGAGGACTCTCCATACTGATTTCCATAGTGGTTGCACTATTTTACATTCCCATCAACAATTCCTTCCCTGCCCCCTACAACCTCACCAGCATTTGTTGACTTTTTTGAGCTCTGACAACAGGTGTTCTTTCTGGAATCTTATGTTGTTTTGATTTGCATTTCTCTAATAGCCAAAGATGCTGAACACTTTTTCATGTACTTTTTGGTTATCTGTACTTTTGAGACAAGTCTATTCATTTCAATTGCCCATTTTTGATTGGTGTTTTATTTGGGGGTCTAATTTTTAAGTTTTTTATATTGTCATATGTACTTTTACAAAAAAATCTCCCTCCTGAAAAATGCCCAATGCGCACACACACTCCTTCTGATGTACACTTCTTGAGAACAAAGATACTCTCTTACACAACCACAAATCAGTATCAATTTCAGGAAATTCAATATTGGTACATTTTTCCAATCTAGACTTCTTATTAAAATTTAGACAATCATTTCACGACTGTTCTTTATAGCCTTTTTTCCTTTTCCTTTTCCTTCCTTTTCCTTTTTACAGGATATAGTCCATAATCACAGTCAGCATTTGTCATGTCTCTTAAGTCTCCTTTAATCTGGATCAATTCCACAGTCTTTTCTTGTCTTAAGAGTTGTCATTTTATAGAATTTTCTTCAACCTTGGTTTTTCTGATGTCCTTATCGTGAGATTCAGGTCCTGTGTCTTAGGCTGGAATGTCACATAGGCATTCACATTTCATAGCATCCATCCTCAGGCACATTGTGACTTATTGGTCCCACTAGCTTTGATGATTTGGGAAGACATTTTCCAGTGTCTCCCTGGTACCCCTGCTCTTCATGGGGAGATATTTTGAGAGAATGTAAATATCTTATTCCTCACTAAAAGAATTATTTAAACATAACAGACAACTCTTGGATTCAATTTTCTGTATTAATTAGGGTTTTCTCTTTTTACCTTTGTTTGCTTAAATAAGGATACAAAGAAAGCCCGTACCATGTATTTTGTTGCTGTGTCTCTTAAGGACCAGACCTTCTTAACAACTCTCCCAAGTGTGACAGCGCATGATTGAGGGGCTGCAGCAGGATGTGTACTATGCAGTTTTTACTCTGTGACCATCACCTAGCTCACAGGGCTCTTAGATTTTCATTGCACTCTTGGGTTCTCACTTTCCTTACATGCTGTCACATTTTGCTGCAGGTAACTGCTGTGCTGGAGTCTCACCAGACTCCAGAATCAGGGTGAAGATAAGAGCTTACATAAAGCTATAAATCCTAAGCATAGCCAAAGTCCCCAAGAGGCCTCAGCTGAGCCAAGTGAGAGGCAAAGGTGTAAATTAGGGTAAATAGACTTCCCTTGTCATTTCCTCAGGGCCAAGCTATGCCTGCCCCGAGGAAAATTTGCTCTTTGTAATGACTGCTCAAATGGAGAGGAGCTTAAATCCAACTAAAATCTGCCACATAGTATCTGGGGCCCACACTCCACACCCCCAGGCATCAGGTCCTGCTCTAGATCCCTAACCTCCCAAATGAGTATATGGCAGAGGTTAAATAAAAAAAGACAATTGTATGATTTTTTAGGGCTCCAGGAGGGTCAAAAACCCTTTAGTTGAGCTCGTGACTCTGAGGGCTAAGACTTCAACTTCTCTGGATTATCCCACTTTATATTAGGACCAAGGACCAAGGACAAAAGGTGAGAAAACTGAAAAAGCTCAGGAAATGAGCAGGACCTTGGGAGTCACTTTAAAGACTTCTCTAAATGGTATGCCAATTTAGGAGAATCATTTTATCTCCAAGATAACTCATGGTAGGATTGAGACTGCAGGAGTGAACTTCCTTTAACTGCTATCTCCATTTACCTAATTAGTGGAGGAGCCAAGGTGTCTTAAGCCGTGGTCTTATCTTGCCCTTTGAGGTATCTCTGGCCTCACAGGCCACTACAGGCCTCAGCCAGGACCAGTGATTCACAGAGGTTCACTGACTATGAGTTAGCTCCCATAGCCACGCATGGGGCCGAGGCCTAGGACAGACTCACAGATAAACATAGAAAGCCAATTAGTAAAATTTAAATCCTGCTCAGAGCTGCTTCGAAGTGGTCACCAACACCCAGGTGCTCAGGATAGTTATTTGCTTTTGATTTTGCTTTTTAAATTTGGTTTATTTTGTTTCTGTTTTGTTGTACTAGATATTGAACCCAGGGCCTTTGTATTGAAATTCATTCTCAGCCTCTCCCAACTTTTTTTTCTTAGACAGAGTCTTACTATGTAGCTCAGACTGGTCTTAAAGTTACTATGTAGTCCAAGCTGGCCTCAAACTTGTGGCAAACCTCCTGCCTCAGCCTCCCAAGTGCTAGGATTATAGGTATATGATGCCATGCCCAGCCCCAGCACTTTTCTTTATATTTTATTTTCAGATAGTGTCTTACTAAGTTGCTAAGTTCTTCAAGCTAGGTTTGAAATTATCATCCTCCCACCTCAGCCTCTTAGAGGGCTGGAATTACAAGCATGCCCCACCAAGCCAAGTTTCAGGTTAATTTTAAAAGCAACAGGACTCTGGCCTTATGGTACCTTTTGTTCAAACCCTACCCTCAACATTACTATCTACTCTCAACATTACTATCTGCTTGCTCTCAGGTAGACTGCCCAGCTTCTATAGGCTCCAATTTCCTAATCTGCAACCTTGGGAAATAATAGTACCTTCCTCCCAAGATTATTGTGAAGGTGAGATGAGATAAACCAAACACAGGATTTATGATGCCTGCTAGCTCATTCTCAACTCTCTACCAATGTGAGTTATTATAGCTCTCTTACTAAATTCTTCTTGTAGCATTTTATTCTCAAAATCAATGCATAAACAAAGCATAAAATACATTTCATCTCTAGTGCACACACATATCCATAAACACATGCATACATGCTGTTATGATTGATACATTGTGTCAGTTTCAGAAGTTGAGAAGTTTAACTAAAAGACTCAGCAGGGCACCAGGATCCTGCCTGCTTTGCCCACTCTTTTGCTCTGGGGGCTTTTGCTGGCTGCTGCCATGAAGTGTTGCCCCAGTGCCAGGCCACCGTGCCTTGGACCCAGCTGACTATGGAATGAAACCTCCACAAAGAGTAAGCTAAATAAACCCTTCCTTCCTTCATTTTGGGTGTCAAGTATTTTTCCCAGCAATGAGAGAAAAGTAACCAAGACAATATACATGTATGCACACAAATATGCACCCACATGTACATACATGAACACACAGTTTTGCTCAATCATAATATCCAAAAAATTGCAAATGAAAGTGTCTCACAACATATTAAATTCTTCAGATTAAGAAAAACACCTAATAATCCACGCTTCAAAAATACTACTGACACAGCTGTGTTCGGCACAACAAACTTGACTGCGACAGTGGACAAAGGCCAGCCCTTCACAGTGTACACGGTGCTAAGTGCCTGAGGAGTGAATTCCGATGCTCTGTGCTATATATGGAGAAACTGAATCTTGCAGAGATTAGGAAAGTTGCAGAAGAGAAATTGCTCGCACTGACAGGACAGAGCTAGATTGGAATCCAGGTCTTCCAGCCTAATGTCTTCTGATTCCCGACTACTTCTGCCACTTGACCATGCTGAGGTCCCTTTCACTGTACCTAGTTAAGTAAACAAAACAGATGATTAGATCAAATATCAAGAACAGTTTCATTACTCATTCAAAACTTACTGAACAACCCAGGGGTGTGGCTAACGAGGGAAAAGCTAAAGAAAAAATAGATCTTTGCCCTTGAAAGAAATTAAAATTGACCACTCCAAAATACATTTCCTTAGCGTATTTCAAGTTGTCTGTTCAGAGAAACTACAGACCTCTGCAGACATGGGAATGGCTCTGAAAAACCATCTTTCTATAAAAAGAATTTTGCATGCATCAGTAAACAGCATCACAGACAAAAGATTTCTGACATGACACCCCTCCCACTATCCACCTAGGAAAGATCTTTTCACAGGAAAAAGAGACTGTGGATCTGACATCTGGCTTACAGGTGGTCTTAGGATGACTGTTACCTGTGAGACTGTATCTGTATGATAAGAAAAACTCATTTTTTATACTGGGGATTGGACCCAGGGCTTCACACTAAGCTATACCCACAGGCCTTTATTTCTGATTTTGAGCCAGTGTCTCACTCAGTTGCTTGGAGTGAGCTCAAACTTATTTTCTTGCCTCAGCCACCAGGAATGGTGGGATTACAAGGAGGCACCACTGCACCTAGGGAAGAAACAACCTTCGTTTCTTACCCTGGCTTCTTAACTCAGCTAAACAGGTTAGATTCAGCTGGTGACATGGAATTAATGTGGACAGCTCTCTTTTGAATTTTAGCCTGTTCTGTTAGGACTCAGTGCAAGTGCTTCATTTAAGACAATGGCTTCCCATACTTTTCATTTAACATAACTAAAAGAGAGAAAACTTTAAACTTTCCTTCATCCTGTAAGAGATTAGTTTGTAAGAAAGAAGACAGGGTTAGGTTGGACACAAAGTCCGGATTCAGTTCCCAGCACCATGGTAGAGGGAAAGGCGGGGTCAGGCTGTGAGCAGAAAAAATACTCAGGACTCTTACAAAGTGATGACCACCTCTTACAAAGAACTCTAAGCTAAATGCTATTTAAGGGAAACGCAAATCAAAATTACATAGAAATACCATCTCAATCCAACCAGAATGGCTGGGTGAATACAAAAAATAAATGCTGGCAAGGATAGGGAGGGGTATAGGGATGTAAGTTAGGATAGCCACTATGGTTGTCAGGATGCCAGGATGTCAGGATGTCGAAAAACTACAAATAGAGTTACCAGGTGATCCAGTTACACCATTCCTTGGGCGAGGAGTGTGGCTAATTATGTGCAAGGTCATGGGTTCAATCCCTAGCACCCAAACCAAACCAAAACCAACCACTCCTTGGTATATGCCTGAAGAATTAGAATCAGTGTATTACAGAAATAGTTGCATACCTATATTTATTGCTGTACAATTTACAGCAGCCAAGACACGGAACCAATCTGGTGCCCATCAACAGATGAATGGATTAAGAAAATGTGATATACATACATAATGTAGTATTAAGCCATAAGGAAAAATGAAATTCTGTCATTTGTAAGAAAATGAGTGGATCTGGGGGCCATTTTGTTGAAATAAACCAGATTCAGGAAAACAAATTTTTAATTTCTCTCTCATACATTAAATCTTAAAAGATGACTGATCAAACAGAGCCAGGCTCAGCGTGGCGCCTGCCCAACAAGGGCTAGACAGAGCCTCCCTTCAACACTGACATCCATATTCTTCTTCCAAAATCAGAAACAGAACTCCTCACTTTTCACCCACCAACATGCCCCAAATCAGCTGTCTAAACGTCACTCTGCCCGCCCCTTCAAACTCCAAACTGTCAAACTGAATAAAAGATCTCTGCTTCTTTGTCTGCCCCAAGGGATCTTACACTCTACTGCTGCCCTCCCACCCCCACAATAAACACCTTTTTCCTTTTTCCTTCCTTTGCTCTTGCTTTTTTACCTCACTGAGGAAAGACCTATCAATGACAAGTACAGGAGAGACTATTATCAGACAAAAGGCAGGGAATAAGAGAGAGGTGGAAGGGAGTAAGGCTGGGTAATGGGGGATGGATATGAACAAATTATATTATACACATTGAAGCCCCCTGCCAAAAAATGTGAAACTAGTGGGGAGGACTGGGGATGGGTAATAGGAAGAGGTGAAAAGCCAGGAGTGCTAGCGCACTCTTGTAATCCCAGCATTTGGAAGGTTGAGGGAGGAGGATTGTTTGCAGGTTTGAGACCAGCCTGGGCTGCAAAATGAGCCCAAGGCCAGCCTGAACTACATAGTGAGACCCTGTCTCAAAAAGACAAAAAAAAAAAAAAAAAAAAAAAACAGGAAGAGGTGAAAGTGATCAAATTAGTTTATGTGCATGCACGAATCTGCCAGAATGAAGCCCATTTATCCCTATGATCGATAAAAAAGAGTGAAAATAATAACAAAAGGCCATTTCATATTTTAATGTCTTTAGAAGCATTTAAAATCAATTGAATAGTAACGTTGGTAGTACTTTATTTTTCCTGGCAGTACATAAAATAACAGCACCTCTTACAATCCATGACATTTTAGAGTCAAGAAAGCATGAAATAATTAAGTGGCAATTTATTTTGCAGCAGTGAACAAGCATTTTTTTGTCAAAAAGTAAATCTTTTTTATGCACAGTTAATAAAGTTAATATCTGTTTCCATAAAACTAGAGGGCAGCAGTATCACCATTATTGATTGTCTCTGCCTGGCGCAGGCCCAGCAGACAAATTTAAGGAGATCCCTCGGATTGGTTCAGAGAGGCCTCCACAAATCACACTAGGAATTCAGTTACCAATTGCACGTGACAACCACGTTTGCGTCATTAAATCAACGGGTTAAAAGTGCATAGACAAACGTCACACAGGCAAATACTAAGACAACGGGGACGTACAGAGTCCACAGATACAGAGCTTGAAATGTGCTTTCAAGGAAGCCAAACACCCAGGGATGAGTGGGAAGGGACGCTGCCCAGGTTGAAGGAGCCATGAGGCACAGAGGGGGACACACAAGCAAAGAATATTTGGAAAGCAGCTGCAAATGCAGAGGTAGAGCTCTGTCTGTCCAAGCTCAGCATGACAGGGTGAGCTCAAAGCACTATATGGACATGGACACCACAGGCATGAGTTCAAACCCTGAACAAATCACACCCTAGTTGTGAGAAGTTATGTAATATTGAGTTTCTGTTTCCTCCTTTATAGAGTAGTTCATAAAATACAACTTTCTTAGTGGTGTGAACTTGGCTAGGAGCAGACAATAATGGTAAGACAATTGGCTAGCAGGTTATGCATAGGGGTAAATGAGCAAAGCTGTGGGTTGGAAGGATGGTGGAATCTGTGGTTAAAACGGATGATAAAACACCTGCAATCCCAGCACTTGGGAGGCTGAGGCAGGAGGATCGCTGGAGTTCAAGGCCACCCCGGGCTACCTAGTGAGTGCAAGGCCAGTCAAAGCTACATGGTGAGACTCTGTCTCAAAAAAACAAAAAAACAACAACAAAAAAAAAAACGGATTGTAGGGAAGCAAACATCAGGAAACTAGTTAAGAGACTTTATCAACCCTCTACAGGAGCATTAACAGGCTGGGAAGCTAATGGGGCAGGAACAGCCATGCCCATGGTTCCACCCACAGCGTGCGAGCTGCGCGGTGCGCGGTGCGCCAGGTCCACCCAGCTCCAGCACAGTTCCTGTGGGCGGAGCCCGCGGCGGCCCCGCCCCGCCCGGGGCCTCTCCGCTCCACCGAACTCGGCTCTCCAGCTCGCCTGCATCGAGAGTCCGCCCGCGGTGGGTTGCGATCTCCTCGGCGACATGTTGGGCATGATCAAGAACTCGCTGTTCGGGACCGTAGAGACGTGGCCGTGGCAGGTCCTGAGCTCCGGGGGCAAGGTAGGCCCGCGGGGCGCTGTGCACCCGGAGGTCCAGTCTTGCCTCCGCCCTCACCCTCACCCTGGTCGGGCCGGAGCGGGTTCTGAGGGAGAGGGCTGGCAGTGGGATCCCGAGAGGGCGAAAGCTTCTGCGGTGACCTCGGCCCTCCACAGCCAGCCCCTGGAGCTGGGAATGAGAAGTCGGTGCAGCCAGAGGAGGGGGGCCGCGGAGCCATTGATTACAGGAGAGGATCCTTCGGAACCAGTCGGACTCTTGCCTGTTGAATGCAATCTCTTAAGCATCCTGCTAGGGTTTGTTTGTTTGTTTGTTTGTTGAGAGACACTGTTACAGAAACCACTGACAGAACCCTAGCCGGGAATAAACAAGCAAACAAACCTCCCAGATACTGGAGAACTGACATTAAAAAACAAAGGCTGTGCTCCATAGACCTCCTGAACTGGGTGGGGCCCAGGAAAGGAACAAGCAGTTCTGTGAGGAGGGTGAGGGAGCCTTCACCAGAGGAGCACCCTGAGCTAGGCCTCAGGGTGTACAGGAGCCCAGCATACAGAAAAGAGGACGTGCAAAGGCCCAGGGCTGCAGTTCCTTTTGGCCAGTAGCATTGGTGGAGTGAATGAAGAGGGATAATTGCTGAATTTCTCCATCAGAGCTAATATGGGCAAATGGGGCTGTCGCCTTGAGCGCAAGCAGCCGGCCACTCGATTATCTTCTCCCTGCAGACAGGTGTTTTGACAGTGAGGCTGCATGTGAGAGCCCAGCACACTGCCTCTCATTTGTGAGAAGCCCATGTTACCTGGGCGCCAAGTTCTGGAACTTAGCACAGTGAGTATCACACAAAAGCCCTCGACTCTACACTGGACTCTTCCACCAAACAGCAGCCCGTCATTCATCTGTCCCTGTCTGTTTCCCCAGCTATATGTAGAATGAGCCACCTAAGTCCTGTCAAGGGTGATATATTCAATGTCCACAACAGCCAAGTAGATAATGGAAACGATTGAAGCTAGCAGTTCTGTATTACAGGGCACGGGGACTGAGGCAAACTGGAGAGAGAGCACAGATCCCCTCCTTAAAGGTGACTCCCACCAGTCACTGCCCTGAAGTGATGTCACCCACCGGCCAGGGTTGCCAGATTTGTAAGGAAAGCTAAGTATCCAGATTCTTTTTTTTTTTTTTTTTTAATCGGTACAAGGGATCGAACTCACGACCTCGTGCTTACAGGGCAGGCATTTATGCTGCTGAGCTAAATCCCCAGCCCAAGTATCCAAATTCTTGATGCAAAATTTCCCAATTTAAAATTAAAGCAACAAAGAGCCATTTTTTGAGTGCCGAACACTGGGCTAGATATTCTTCTAGGCAATGGAGATAAAGAGTGGACGAAACCAACAGATGCCTGCCCTCACACAGCTTATGTTGTTAGTGGCTAATGGACAAAGAAATAATGTGTCATGTATCAGGTGGTGAACAGTGCTGGGAAGAAAGCAGATAAGGCTGGTGACATAGCATGGAGGTGCATTTAATGTGTGCAAGGCTCTAGGTTCCTTCCCCAGCAAATTAAAAAAAAAAAGGCAAACAGGAAAGGAAGAATAAGTAAGTTATAGGAGCATTAGGCATGAGGTTCTGGCTTTTAAGTAGGACGTCAGTGGTGTAAGTTGTTGGCCACCAACTGAAGATATTCGTGAGCACTGCAGGGATCCTGCTTGCAGGAATCCTGTCTGGGCCAGTCCATGCCTGTGGTCTCCGCCTGGTGCAGGCTGACATGGTTCTGACAGAGCGCATTATCAGCAGCTGCAGGCTCACTTGGCCTCCTGGGGTTAATGGCGACTGTGAGTCCACATGGAAGGCCCTGGCTGTTCTGTGACCTGTACCTTTGGATTCCTTCCTCAGCCTTCCTAACTTTGCTGTCTGCCTCAGTGCAAAGTCAAGGCTGACCCCTGCGTTGGTTCCCAGGCTCACCTGTCAGCTGGCTCCAGAGGGAGCACTAGTCCAGAGACAGAAGGGCAAAACCAGGGTATTTCTCCCTCTTTCTGCCCCTCTGTCAGGTCTCTTACCATGAGGAGCTTCTAACGTTGCCTTCTCCTGTACAGATCTCCATGGTTCTAGCTTTTACGAGGTAATCTAGGTATCTGAGCTCAGGTAAACCACCTCTGTCTCTCCTGGGGAGCTTCCTAACTTCTCGGCTGCCTCCTTGTCCCCTGCTTGGCATCTCTGTGCTTCTAATATCTG
Source organism: Dolichotis patagonum (assembly GCA_004027295.1). NCBI lineage: Eukaryota > Metazoa > Chordata > Mammalia > Rodentia > Caviidae > Dolichotis > Dolichotis patagonum. The sequence goes on from PVJX010013890.1 coordinate 14,765, forward strand.
TGTAACCAGTTCACTGCATCATAGTACCAGTCTTTGGAACACTCTACTAATTTCTATTTCCTTTTAGAGCCTTATTGATACAGTGCCATCTGCCACAGATTTAGTGCCTATAGGGATAAATACAGCACCCTAATAAGCATTTTCCTCAATATTTGATAGGACTGTGGGACCCTGTGAGGTATGACATAGCATCATACTGTTATCAGGCTGATGCAAAATATTTAGCCCAAAGGAACCTGTTTCTGCAGCTGTGGAATGGGTATAAAAATATCTCTCATCTACTCCAAAGCTACTAAAAATATTAATTTTTAATGAAAAAAATGTGTATTTCTCAGGATGAAAATGTTTTATAAACCTGTTTTATAAAATGTTTTATAAACCTGTTTTATAAACATTCTACATACATAGTGATACAATTATGTCAGAACTCCCAGCTCTGCTGTTAATAGCTATGTAGCCTCAGACAACAATCTCTCTAAGATAGTCATGAAAGTAATAGTTCATGCCTTTGAAGACTGTTACAAATGTTTTGGAGTTTGAGTGCAATGACTGTATAAATTGTTCAACCAGCACCAAGCAATTCATTGGGCGCAGTAACTACTGACTTCCACTTAGTCTTAGTGATAAGACTAGTGATAGTTGTGGACAAGTTAATTAACATCTCAGCTACTCTGAACCCTCAGATTCCTCAACGCCAAGATAAGAGTGACAATGCCAGTATAATAATTAAATCTTCAAAAGTACACGTAATGCTTTTTAAATATATAAAGTCAGCCAGGTGTGGTGGTACCTGCGTGTAATCCAGGCACTTGAGAGGCTGAGACAGGCAGATACCATGAATTCAAGGCCAGCCTAGGTGACTTAGTAAATTCAAGGCCAGCCTGAATTAAAAAGTGAGACCCTGTCTCAAAAAAAGAAAAAAAAAAAAAAATATATATATATATATATATATATATATATAAATAGTCAGAATGTTATTTTGAAGAGAACCTCCTCTTGAAATTATCTCCTTGGTCCTGCCTGTGCAGGTGTTCAGGACTGGTTCCAGGCACGGTGATTCCACACAGACCTCATCAGGTGCCTGCTTCGTTGCTCAGGGAAGGAGAAGAATAGACCACTTCCTTCGCTGGGTTGAGTGAGCCCTGTGAATGCCCCGAACAGAACTGATACTAATAACGCACATCATTATTAGACTTGTGATCAAGCATGTGCAAAGGACCCTGTAGTCTAGATTTGAATCCACGCTCCACTCTTTGTGCCCTGTGACTTGAGCGTGGTACGTAACCTTTTGCTTCTCTAAAACTGAAGATGAAAGCAATAGCTTCTTCACAGAGTTCTCAGAAGGATTGAATGAATTTATGTAAGGTGTTTAGAATAATAACAGTTATACAGAAAGCATTCCATTAGTTAGTATTACTAATTTTTTTTCTGAGATAGGATCTTGTTAAGTTGCCCAGGCTGGCCTTGAACTTGCGATCCTCCTGCCTCAGGCTCCCAGGTCAGTGTATTACAAGCATATGTCATCACACCTGACTTTAGTATTTTCTTACAGTTAGAAATCAGGCTTCCCAAATATACATATAATATAGCCCCCCACATCAAGTGGCCAGAAGAAACCTGACTTTGCAGAGGATTGCAATCCCATAGCAAGATGTGTTCTCACAAGATCTCTTTCTGGGGCTTGCATTTGGTCAAAGTTTCTAGCACATTTTAAAAATTGGTATTTTTAACTCCAGGCTCAAATCCTCCACTAGTAACTGACTGGAACTATAGGCTAACTGGAAATGGGATGAAGGAAAGCAGCTCTATTCCATCTAACAAGAAAATATACCAAAATGTTGAATTTTATCTGGGCACAGTGATGCATGCCTATAATTCTGGCTGGTCAGGAGGCTGAAGCAGAAGGATCACAGGTTTAAGGCTATGGGCAATTCACCAAGACCTGGTCCCCAAAGGAAATTACAAAAAAAAAAAAAAAATTTTTTTAAAAGAACTGAGGAAATTACAAAAATAATTTAAAAAGAAAGAAAAGAACAGACTGTAGCTCAGGCCTGGCCTACCATGTGAAAAAAAAAGAAAAGCAATGTATAAAAGGAGAGAGAGATTTTAAATTTTGAGAACTAATACTGTGTTCCCATAGGTGCCTTATTCTTTACAGAAATAGAAAACTCTAGTGAAATAAATTCAAATAGAGCTCCCTGGAGAACTAGAATAGTTTTATAATATCTACCTCTCAAATCTAAATTTTCATAGTGGTTCAAATGAGAGATTATGGACAGGGACACTGTGAAAACTGGTTGTACCTGCCTGCAAGAGACCTGGTTTAAGACAGATTGAGCCAGCTTTTCTCCAGGAAGCCTCATAAGACAGTTCTCATCCCTCTATCTGTCTACAGCTATTTGTATTCCTTTCATTAGAGCAAAGCCAGGTTTCATTCTGAGCCTCTTATCCCAACAATGCTTAAATGATACACAGGCCAGGTATAGCTACAGAGAGATACAGTGCAAGTAGAAATAGTCCTGACTCCATGGGACCTACGGTTAAAAACAGTACTGTTTAATTGATATCACACTACATTAGTCATGCAGGTACAACAATCTGTTGTAGATTAGGGGCCACTCTACAGAAGTAATTTGCAGGACCTGTTGGATGAGCAGAGACTTGTCAGGCTAAGGCAGGAGAACATGCCAGGCAGAAGCAGCAGCGGGTTTGGAGGCACTCTCATGGGAATGACCAGGGCTTTAAAGGAGACAGAAGAAGCCCAGTGATGGGAGTGCTGGGTATGTGCTTGGCAGGGCAGCTGGATCATCTGGGTAGGTTAAGTACTCAATGAATGAAGACAGGGAGTTAGATTACATAGAATGCTCTGCATAGGCCCCACTCTAACACATCCGGAGCCTCAGTCTCCCTTCTGCCAGTGGCTGCCAACTTGACATTTCTCTATACCAGCTTCCTGTTGAGCTCCAGACCCCCATGTTCAGTTGCCTAAAGGAGAGCTTGCTCAACCAAGAGGAGGCAGATGAATAGGCAAATATGTAAGGGCCCTTCCAGCCTGCAATTATCTGTCTTTTGGAGTTGAAGAATGAAAAGGTCGCTCAGGAGGAGTCTGAGTTGAGTTCAGTGTTAAGGGCTTTTTCTCCGGGGACACTGGCTCTCTGAGTGAAATGGGTTCTTTTTCCAGGAGCCTTACTTTGCTTGCTGTGGACTTTCTGCCTGGGGATCAGGCTGAGGGTACAGATTGCATGTAACATTCCCTAGAGCTCTTCCCTGCTCCAGTGACCCTCCAAAAGTCATATACTTGAGTATCCTGTTTAGATCATGAAAGTCAGTGGAACAAATTGAGAGGTGATAAAACTGGCCTGCTGTCAGATCACCATGATTGGACCAGTGGCTACAAAGTCCACGTCCTGCGACAGCCCAGAGTCCCATTGGAATCTGGCCCCTGGAGAACCTCAAGCCCCCTCCTTTTCCATGCCCTCCTCACAATGGACTTGTATGCTTCACCGTCATCATTCTGTCCTTGGCCTCTCCTGTTTTACCTCTATGGGCCTTGTCACCTGGAGTCCCTTCCCGCAATGATCAGTGCTTATTGTGTTGTGTAGTAATCATCTGTGTGTTTCTTCCCAGCACCCTCTTTATTCTTTATATCATATTAATCTCCCAAGTCTGTAGCATCTGGCAGAAGTTTTCAATTATCTTTATTTAATGAATCCATAAAACAGTGACCAAACACCCAGAGGTCTGCGTGACCAACCCAAACATAATCACACCCACACATGTGGGTCCCAGGCTGGCCTAGGTAGCTCCTTTCCTTTGTCCCATACCACCCTGGCACTCCTCTTCCTCGCAGGTGATAACCTGTTTTCCTGGCTCCTTCCTCGATGAAACTGGGCCTTTCCTGGTATAGAAACCATGTCCTTCATCTCTGTACTTTAGCCCCTGGCACATTGCTCATGGGTTGCCAGAATGGAGAACTTGTTGGTTGAATACAGTAAAAAAGGAAAGAAAGACCAAAGAAAAGAGCCAGCTGGCTCCTTCTTCACTAAGTGCTTGTCACTGGCGTCCCCACTTGTACAAGAAGTAACTGCATAAAATAATTTAGAGCCTTGTCCTGAGTTGGACACAGGCAGACTAATGTCTCTTCAACTAACACAATGACCAAGGAGACAAGTAAAATGCTCAGTCTGCCCTCACTGTTGTAGAGAGTCTTGCACCATTAGAGTGCAATTTAGGGACATGAATCCTCCTTCCAGTTTCGCCATTTAGTAGCTGGGTCATCTTGAGCAATCCAGTCCACCTCGTTACTCATTTCCTCTTTGTTAAAAAAGGGTTGAATTAGGTGAACTTCGGAACTGATTGCAGTTCTGAAATTATATTGACTCACAGGATAGGTAACGTTTCTAGAATTTGAAACATTACAAGTAGGAAAATCAATCCTCAAATAAAAGGAAAGTTGTAGAATCCTCTGCTGTGACAGAGCCAGAAAGAGCAAACCACCCTGAGCTTACAGAACCATTTGCTAGCAAGAGCTCTTTGGAAGCATCAGCCTTCCTTGGAATTGCTAAGCCCAGAGCCCCAAAGTCGGAGTTGATTTTTGCTGTTTGATTCTTGGTCTGGTGCCATTCTTCCTACCCAGATGCAGAGGAGTTTAAGCATGAAACTGTCACTAAGGCTTTGCTTTCAGATGCCGCTAGCCTCTTTCTCACCGCTCTCTTTTGGTTTTGCATTGCACAAAAAAAAAGGTAGTGCTCACTTTGGCAGCACATATACAAAAGCAACAGGTATTGTTGCATTCCAGATATAAAGTTATAGTATTAAATATGCTTCTTCAGACTACTCAGTCCACTCACTTCTGCACAGTCCTGCCTTTCTTCAGAGATTCTTTGTGTGGCTGTGGGAATCTCATTCCTAGTTGAGAATCATCAGTCCACAGTATCATAGGAAAGCCTATTTGACCAATGTGGGGAAGCAGAGTCCTCTATTATGTGTCTAGTTTTCACAAGCATTAGTAGCAGAGACAGCTCCTGTATCAAATAAATATCTACTGAGCAGCTATTATGCAAAACTTCGTGGTCTAGTTCCTGCCCACAAAGACTTTATTGCAGATTTTTCAAACTATAACCATGTTCCAGTACCAGAGAGTGAAATCAGTGTAGAACAACTTTTCTTCTTTTAGTTCAATAGAGTAAAATTCACTCAAGCAGAGTGGAAGAAAACAGGAAAGAGGAAGAAACCATAATGCTGTCCATCCTTAAAGACAGTATTGTGTTTGTCAGACTTCATTTCAACCATAGATATATTCATAATAAGGCATCGTAAAGAAATCTCTTTCTGATTTGGGGATTGTGGAATGTTTGTCCTTAAAGTTTGAGAAACCCTTCCTTACTGAATGTCCAGGAACATAAAATTGGATTCTAGGAAACATCACAGGGCAAGGAGGAGGGGTGGGGTGCTAGAGGAGAGCTGCGTGAGTTGTTCAGAGTCTAAACACCAAGGCCAGGGGTGCGATCGTAGGACAGAGACTCAGTATACAGTGCTTTGAGGAGGAAGCATCTGTGGGGAGAGCAAGGAGCTGAGCAGTGAGGGGTTGAGAGGCTGTGAGAGTGAGGTGAGAGTTAGGGAGAGGTGTAACTGGATCAAGCGATATTTCTGTTTGGTTTCTTGAAGAATCTCCATACCGATTTCTGTCATGGTTATATTAGTTGATACTGCCACCAGTGATACAGAAAGATTCACTGTTGGGCATATTCCAAAAGAGTAAGGATTCCATACTGTAACGATAGACGTGTGCGCATGTTGTTAGTAGCACCATGCGTAGTCACTACGCTGTGGAAACAGCCTACATGCCAGTCAACAAATGAGTGGAGAAAGAGAACATGGCAGTAAAAATACAATGGAATGTAACTCACCCATATAGGAGAATCAAAGCAGGTTGTTTGTAGGAGAATCAAAGCAGGTTGTTTGTAGGAGAATCAAAGCAGGGTGTTTGTAGAAGAATAAATAGAAGTAGAAAATGTTGCCTGTAATTAGCCAGATTCAGAAACCTTAAAATTGAATGTTTTTTTTTCTTATATGAGAAACCTAAAGATATATAAATTAATAAACAAGTAAATAAAGGAAAGATGACAAGATACCAGGAGATAGTCTTTTGGAGACAGGGAGGGCGATTAGCAGGACGGAGGAGAAAGGGAGAGGGGTAGTAACAGTATTGAAGATGATCAGGATTCAATATGTGTACCGATTTCCCAAAACAAATTCCATATAAATATATGCAGTTTTGCAGTTCAGATTGGCTTTGAACTCACTTTATAGTCCAGGCTGGCCTCAAACTCAGTGATCCTTCTGCTTCAGCCTCCCAAGTGCTGGGATTATAGGCGTGGGACACCATGCTCAACTTCCATGCTGTAATATTAACATGCACTAACAAAAAAAAAAAAGCAATGGAAAAAATGGCCTGGAGGTGTAGCCCAGTGGTAGAACGCATGATTAGCATGAGATTCTGTGGTCAATCCCCAGCACCAAAACACATAAAAAGCGAGGAAGGAGGCACCATGTCCTGGAGTATGAGTCAGCAGAACTACTCTGGTTCCGCTTGGACTGCAGCCTTGTGCTAGTATCTTGTGGCCTTTGAGTTCTGTATGGTTGGTTGTTGTTACTATTGTATTTCTTCTTCTCTTCTCTTCTGACTTCTTTTTCTTCCTCTAGCTCTTTTCTTCTTCCCTCTCCTCTTCCTGTCCTGCTTCTCCTCCACCTCTTCCTCTTCTCCCCGTTCCTCTTCATCTTTTTTCCTGGCTCCGCTGTTATTCAGATATTGGATCTCTGGTCTGGATCCTCTGATTTCTTTTCTCTTCTACTTTTTACCTCTTTACTTGACTTGGCAGATTTCCTGCAACTTCATCTTCCAACCTTTCTGTAGAAATTTTTATTCCTGTTACTAGAATATTTTCATTTCTAAGAGCTCTTTTGATCTCGGAATACTCCATTGTATAACATCCCAGTGTTTTCAGATGCGGTATCTTATCTCCCTGAGAAAATTTAATTTATAAGGTTTTTTTCAGCTTCTGATGTCTCCACGTGGGTAAGACTCCCAGAATCTGTTTCTCATGGCCCTTCGTGCTCAGGCCTGAGTCTGCACTGTCATCATCCCCATTATGGAAAACTCCTTGGCTGGACCATTGCTACTTCTAGGGACAGCACAGGTTGCTGCTGTGTGTCTCAAGCACTGTGTCTCCTATACCTCTAGGAAGCCGTCTCCTATGAGGAAAGAGCCTGTGAAGGAGGGAAGTTTGCCACCGTGGAAGTGACCGATAAGCCCGTGGATGAGGCCCTCCGGGAAGCAATGCCCAAGGTCATGAAGTATGTGGGGGGCACCAATGACAAGGGTGAGTACCCCTGAGGGACAGGCCCTGGTCTGAGGGGGCAGCTTTGCAGAATCTCACTTCATCTGTAGGACATTTGCATGGACTTGTGGTACCGTATGAACAAGGAGTTCACCCCAGGAAACACTGAAAAGGCCACTCTGATACCAGCCTGGCTTCCACTCATTCTAAGGAACCCCTGTTTATATCACTCGGTTCATGGTTCATTCCCAAGTACAGAGCCATCTGCTGTCCATATATGTGTTTTTTTTCTTTCTATTTTTGGCTGAATCCTAGGTCTTCACACTGAGCCTAATGTCTTTTATTTTTTTAATTTGAGACAAAGTTCTCACTTAGTTGCCCAGACTAGGCTTGAACTTGTGATCCTCCTGCCTCAGCCACCGAGAGTGCTAGGGTTATAGGCCTAAGTACCATACCCAGTTGGCTAATTGTTTTTCCCCCTTTTGGTTGATGGGATGAAGTCATCCAAGCTGAGCCCCAGTGTAAAGCAAGGCTGACATGTGACCAGGGTACAGAGGCTCAGTAAGGCTTGAGGGTTAAGGTCCCAGACTCTGTTCTGGCAAATAAAGGGTCTGAGAGCTCTCAGGCCACCCCACTCCTAAAGACTTGTCCGTGTGACTGCTTCTCCATCTTTAAAATAACTAACCTGAAATTTCATGTAAGGTGTACCTGCTGGAGTAGAACCCATATTTTTAAATACTGGCCTCTAAAGGAGACCTCTGATTTGTGCAGCATTTGGAATCACTGGAAACTAAATATGGGTCAGAAAGCCAGGTCAAAAAAAAGAGAGAGATGGGCTTAATTTTTAGGATATTTCTCAAGCTGATAATTTAGAAAGTGGTAAGAACCATAGTAATATTTTCTAGGAACAAAGTGACCAGACTTCGGAAATTAAGTTGACCAGTAGGAAGTCAAGAAGAAATCTCTTACTCTTAGTGCTGTTCAAAACATCTTTTTAGGTGAAAATAAGTACAAAAATTATAATACGAAAGAATATTTTAAAAACAACAAAATAGTTATCACTAAACTATTTTTAGTGCTGTCGTCTTTTGAGTATATTTCCTTAGGACTTTTTAATGTAATTTTAGTTATATATTTTGATGCTATTACTAATTATTTTCTACTAAGTAGTCATAAGAATAATTTAACTATATCATATTGTTTGGTGTGCTGATAATGTCTTAAGACATATTTCTGTTTTGAATAGAATAATTAAGTTTTGCTGCACTGAAGGGCCTATTACCTATAGACTTTCTATATTTTATATTATTTCCTTAAAGTTGATTAGTATTTATGTTTACATGGGAAGTAATTAGGTACTGATATCTACATTCTTAATATATATTGGCAAATAATTTTTTCAAGAATTGTACCACTCCTACCTCCAATGTATAAAAAATAAGAGATGTTTTTATATGCCTATGTCTATATCTCTATACATACAGAGATTGATTGATTGATTGATTGATTGATTTTGTGATACTAGAGATCGAAGCCAGGGCCTTTGCACCAAGCTACATTTCCAGACGTTTATTTTTTTGGGACAGTGTGTCTGTAAATCACTAAGCTGTCCAGGCTGGGGTTCTAACCTACCATTCTCCTCCCCCAGGCCCCCAGACCACTACTATCACAGCTTACCTACATATTTTTAGTACCTGTAATATTCATTGTTAACTCCATGAACAACAAAGAAAAAGTCACCATGGAAGAAAAATGAGACCACTGTATCCTCCATGCTTGTAGCAAGCTCTGTCCCTGATACCCACTACACTCTGTGTTTTCACGTTGTCAGGAATCGGGATGGGGATGACTGTCCCTATTTCCTTCGCCGTGTTCCCCAATGAAGATGGCTCCCTGCAGAAGAAACTAAAAGTCTGGTTCCGGATTCCGAACCAATTTCAAAGCAACCCACCTGTTCCCAGCGACAAAAGCGTCAAGATTGAGGAGCGGGAGAGCATCACTGTCTATTCCACGTAAGGAAATGATTCTTTAGATGCCCATAGGCAACTCTTGGTTCCCATAGCCTCTCCTGGAATCATCCTCAGTGAGGTTTGCATTGGATTTTTGCCACTGATACTAATTCAAATAAGAAATACTGAATCCTGACAATTCCGAATGTTAATTTCTTCAGACTGAGGCACACAAATATTTGCAGTGTATCTGAATGAATGCCTTAGCCAGTTGCCAAATGGATCAGTAGAGAGACTACTAGCTCCTCTGCTTAAGATTAGGATGAATCCTTGCATTTGTTATGATGTATAGGATGCTGGGAGACTCCAAGAATCTCTAAGCCAAGCTGTGTCACGAACACATGGAAATAGAAAAGATTGGGAAACACCTGATTTGCATGCCATGCTCCCTTGGAGTTCTAGAAAGGTAGAGGGTGTTTGCCACAGCTGGGCTACCACTCCTACCACTCTGCATGGTTGTTCATGGTCTGTGGCCCTTTAAACAGAGCACACATCTATCCCTATTGCCATTCTGGTCCTTTTTCCAGGCCCTCATTTGGAAGAATGCTCCCTTGACTGTAGTAGCCAGTGCAAATTGTTGCGTTGTGTGTGTGTGTGTGTGTGTGTGCGCGCGCACGTGTGTTTGGTTTGATTGTACTTGGAGTTGAACCCAGGGCTTCACACTTGTTAGGCACACTGTACCACTGAGCTACCCACCCCTGTTGCATGTTTTTATTGTTTGGGCCCCAGTCTCCCTCTCAGATACCAAGTCTTTTCTAGATGATTAGTGATTCCCTGTGTGTTAAACTCCTACTGTGTGACAGGCACCATGCTAGTACAGGGGAAGACCAGCATCCTTGGCAGTAGTAACTGTGGGATGGGGTTTGGTTCTGTTCTTAAAAAACCTCATAGAATGGAACTACACAAGTAATCTTGTTTTGGACATTGTTGTGGTCCCCTCGTAGGGACCCTTCAGATTTGGTCATTTGGCTTCCCTGCTCCAACTCTGCTCCTGCAGCGAGGGCAGGTTCCCTGAGGTCAGCCCTGCCTGTTCCTTAGTGTGAGCTTGTCTGTGTTCTTAGGCCAGAAGACCACAGAGTCCCCTAGAGGGTAAGGAGCGTAACTTCAGCTGCCATTGGAACTTGCAGCTTCTGTACTTTTTTCTACTGCGGTCCACATTCAGTTTCCCGCCCTCAGGGCAGAGAGGCTGCAGAAAACTAGGGCAGGGATTAGGGTAGGGAACTGAGGCCCCTGGGATTGAAAATTTAAGGAAATACTTACTCTCACAGTCCTCAAAGTGCAGGGTGGGCCCTGAGAGTGAGTGCTTACGTAAATCTTGCATCCTGGGTATCTGCTTTTCTCACCTTCATTTCTGCTCTGACTTTTCCATTCTTCTTTCTGTTCTTTGAGAGGCAGCCCGGTGCCATATGACGAGTATTTTATGTGCAGTTTCTCAGCTCTACTCTTTAGTACCGCGATGATAATGTTTACCAAGCCTCTTTCAGTTTGTTTTGTTGTTGAGACAGGGTCTCACTATGGAGTCCAGGCTGGCCTTGAGCTCACTATGGAGTCCAGGCTGGCTTTAAACTCATGGCAATCCTCCTGCCTCTGCCTCCCTAGTGCTAGGATTCCAGTCGTGTACCACCACACCCAGCAACCAAGCCTCTTTAAGATTTAGTTGTCCCCTGCATAGAGTGCTGATAATATAAACTACCTGATAGAATTATTGTTAAGGAGTAACAATAATATTAGTATAATAATATTTAGTATTTACTACACTATTATTTGTAAATTAATGCTGCTGGCCTGTAGTAGGTGTCAGTAATTATTCTTTCTCTTTGCCCCTTATTTTTCGTAAGGAGTGAGGTTCACACTACTACATCAGTTCACATAAGACCTCACACAAGTGGGCCTGGCCTATAATCATTTGTTCAACCAGACCCAGAGTAATGAGCTGTTACAATTGTTTTCTTTTTGTCTTTTAACTTTTTGTGTGGAAACTTTCAATTTATAAAAAGGTAGAGAAAATAAGATAATGAAACCACATATACCCGTCATTCATCACTGATCCTTGATCAAGTTGGGGACAGTTTTGTGTCCTGTGTTGACATGGCACCACCCTGGATTATTTTTGGGCAAATTCCAGACATTATATTATTTTGCTTATATTTTATTGTGATGACAGAAAAATGTTTTTAAAATATAATCATAATAATGTACTACTCCTAAAATTTTAACAGTAACTTGTTGATACCTTAGTAATATAAAATTTCCAGGGTTCAGGTTTCTCCTGTTATCTCACAGTTTGTTTGAATCTGGATGCAAGTATAGGATTCATCCATTGCAATTGGTCAGTACATTTTTAAGCTTTTCTCATCTGTACCTTTCCCCACCACAGAGCTGGTTCACTTTTCCTTGCAATGTGTGAGTCTTTCATCCTTCTGTTTCCCACAGCCTAGATTTTGTTGACTACACTGGTGGCATGTCCTTTAATATGTCCTCGTCCACTGCCTGTAAACTAGATCTTAGAACCAGGGACGTGTTCAGATTCAGGTTTTAGAGTTTGGAACAAAATATTTCCTAGGTGGCACTGTGTTGGCCCATCTAGGATCCTAATGTCCAGTTGTCTCCGTTTTGTGATCTGGGTAACTAGACATCATCTTGTTTAGAGCTTGTAGTAAAATAATAATGCTCTGTTTCTTCTTCTTTCATTTATCAGTAAAGAGAGGTTTCTCTTATCTCCTGTTTGTTGTTCTGAGGCAAAGTCAGATAGAAAAAGCAAGCTATGGGCTGGGGATTTAGCTCAGCAGCATAAGCGCCTGCCTGGCAAGTGCTAGGTTGTGAGTTTGATCCCCAGTACCGAAAAAAAAAAAAAAGCAAGCTGTAAATCAGGAGTGTTGGCACACAGCTGTAATCCCAGCAGTCTGAGAGGCTGAAACAGGGAGATCACAGCATTAAACCCAAATTTAGCAATTTAGTGAATTAGTGAAACTCTATCTCAAAAATCATTTTTTAGGCTGGGGATTTAGCTCAGTGGCCTGGCAAGCTCGAGGTCATGAATTTGATCCCCAGTATCAAAAAAAAAAATTCTTTCTTTAAATTTTTAAGAGGATGGTGATGTAGCTCAGTGTGAAGGCCTCAAGTTCAACCCCCAATACTGCAAAACAAAAAAGAGAAATAAAAAACAAGATATGTACTAATGCCTCCTCTTTACTTACAAGTTCTCAGAAAAAATAATGTCATTTCTTGACATTTTCCAAAAGCGAGTAGACTTCATCTTTGTTTTTTTGAGTATCAGTAGGAACACGTGAATTTAAATATTCTCGATGTGTTTCCCTTTCTTTGCAATTTTTATTCTTACTGATGCTCAAATTGTTCCACCTTTGGCCAGTGGAAGCCTCTGATGCCTCCTGATGTTTGACTCTGAGATCTTCTGCCCTGACTGTTGTGAGCTGCTTTCCTTGCAAGCGCAGCTTTAACTATTTCTTGCCCTAGGGCCGGGATTAGCTGTTTCTCTAACAAACCCTAGTTCCTTATAATGGGAAAAAATATCTGTTTAAAAGATAAATTGAACCCAGAACTGTTGAATTTTCCTTTTAATTCTCTGAAATCTAGACAGGTGATAGTACTAAATTTGGTGTTTAGCTGGCTCTGTGAATTTTTTATTTTACTTTTATACAATTCTAACTTTGTATGTGGCAATTCCTCACCCAGCCACTTAGTGTCGCTGCACTGCCAAATGTGCATTTAAAAGCGCCCTACAGGAATTCGTGGTATTTCTGATTCAATTGAAAGGAAGTATTAGTGAGATGTAGAAGACAATAGCACCGTTTCAAATATGAAAGTACATTTCCAATAACATAGTGAGTACATTCAGTGGCAGAACTAATTCTAAAATGAAAGCCTTGCATCCTTATTTCAGTCTTTTGTAGGCCTTGTAAAAAAATGTCTGCAAAAGAGTTGTACATTGATTAGCCACATTAATTACCAGCACTTTAGTGAAATAAAATGCTGTGGAAAATAGCACTATCCGAATCCATGAAGGTTAAGGCTTCACATTCAATACCGGATTCTCAGCAGACCCACAGCAGGAGAGGTGCTGGTGGCTTTTGTGAAACTCACCATTTTAATGAGATGTCTGAGTGAAACAGAAAGAGTTGATTTCAGGAATTTATGATCGCAACTGACTACTTAATGGCAATAAGACCACTGGCATGTTAGCAGGTAGGCCTCTTGGTGTCAGTTTCCTCATCTGTAAGGTGGGTGAGAGTACATAACCCATCAGAAGAAATGGGATCATGTCTGTAAATGCCCACGTAGTGCTAGACACGAGTACACGTGCAGAACATTTTAGCCGATTTTCTTATTGACGTCACCTCCCTCTGAGACTTAAAGTTTTATTAGGAAAAAAACAGCAACAACAAAGTCAAGGTTACAGTAGATGCACTTGGCTTCAGCCCTCAGTCCTAATAATTACTCTCTTTACAACTTTGGGCAACTCGTTTAACCTTTCAGAGCCTCAGTTCTCTTATCTATAAAAACAGGATTTACCAGGCATTGTTGTAAGGCCCAGTGAAGTTATCCTTATGAGAGAACCTGGTTAGCTACAAGGACCTCGAATTTCAGCGTCACTTCTCCCTTTGAATGACCAGGCGTTTGAGAAGTTTGAACTCGAAAAAGAGATATCTAGAAGGAGCCCATTCTCTAAACCTCTAAGGGTCGCTGTGTTACCGCGTAAGAGATCTGCAGACCAGTGTAGGCCCAAGTTCCTGTATCCAACCCTAGTACTGCAGGGAGCTTGGACCAAGAGGTGACTGTTGTATTCGGCACCTGCTTCTTTTGCTCTCTCACTTCAAACTTAAATGGGCCTAACCTGTCCATTCTGTCAGAAAGAGAACTCTGCCCTTTTCTGTGCCTTTACCCTGATTTGTTTTCCTCTGTATCACTATTCTCCCTGGCATTGTACACCTGTCTGTTCACTTGTTTACTGCCCTCTCCCCAGTTGGAATGCAAGTTTCTGGGGGGTGGGGCTTTGGGCTAGAATCTAAAAAGTGCTCAGTCAATGAATGACAGGCCTTGGTCCTTTCTTCTGCAGCACTCTGCCTCCTAGCTCTGTCCCCTAAAGATATTGGTCCCCCAACAGAACTTCACTTGTCACCCATCTATTGGCATTGAGGTGATGGTTTCTCCTTTTCATCAAACTCAACATGAAGACTAAAGTGAAGTCATCCATGCATGCATGCATTCAAAAACAGTGCACTCATTGTTCACTTTGAACCAGGAACAATTTAGGTGCTGAAGTTACAACAGAGAACGAGCAAAGCCTCTGCCCTTTAAAGCAGAGGCACATTCTGTAAGGAAAACAGACAAAAAAGCAAGTGTCTCAAGCTAGCTAAGGGCGTGTTTTTCCAGAGAAATAACTGGTGTCCATATTTTGAAATTAGAAGGAGGCAGGTTTCTACTCAAAAGCAAGAGCACTGGGGCACAAGGCCTTCACCTGTAAAATGGACAGGTGCCAGTGACACAAAGTCCTTGTCCCTGGAGGAGCTCAGACAGCATCTAGGCAGGCATGTGACATTCTGCAGTATCCTGCCTGGGAGGTTTGGAAGCTTGGTTCCATTAGACGGATGTTTACTGATTCCCTCTAATAGGCTACCTCACCTCTAAAAGCCTTGGCAATGGTGAGAATGTATATCTAAAATGAAATTGATCATCATGTCCCTTCTCCTGTGCCTACCAGTTGTCCCACCATCCTTCACAGACTCTTCTTGGAAAGGGCTTCCAAGTCTATGGGGTGATGCCCAGGTGCTCACACCCAGGGCCGCCCTTCCTCCCAGCCTTGCATACCAGCTGCCCAGGAGGCTTCTCCACGGGCATCTCCTCAAGGGCTTCCCAAGCCAACGGGGGCCCAAACAGAGCTCAAGTTTCCTCCCCCAGTCTTATCCCTCCCTGTGCCCCTGTCTTATTTAAGTTCCTGCCATCCTCCTGCCCACCTGGTTCAAATGTTTTGACTCCTTCACCTTCTACACCTAATTATTGGCTCAGCCCTGTCACCTCCCCACTGTCCCTCCTTTCCCATCCTCTCGTCACAGGTCTTCATCATTTCTTTGCTGGACAGTTACCATGGCCTCATGATTGGTTTCCAGCTCTCTCACCAACTACTGCCTCTTGGATTATCCTCTTGTCATCACCAGCCAAAAAGCACAGGACCAGTTGTGTCATCTCCTCCTGCTTAGACACTGCTCTGGTTGTGACCTCCCTAGATATGCGCATTTGGACCACAGCCCAGGCTAGTAATGAGATCCCCTGTTCCACTGCAGGGGAGATGGTAAAGTGCAGCTGCCCCAGGGTTTAATCAGGCAGTGAAGCTGAGTGGCACCCTCTGCCCTCCAGGACATAGCCCCTCTCCCACCATGCACTGATCTCAGAGTATCCCGGCCTGCTGCCCCCAGCACCGCAGCCTGTTCCAGACCTTTACTCAGACCTCTCACACCCACCCCAGCTCTGTGCCTCAGCTCTGTGCTGTCATGCTGCCCACGCCAGCAGCAAGAAGAGATGCTCAATGTGTAACTAATTGCTTAATGTCTTCCCTTTATAACCATTCCCAATCTTCTCAATCAGAACTAGTGATTCCCTGTTCCCTGTCCCCAAATGGTTCTACCTGCGTGGCTGTGTTTCCTTCTGCCCAGCAGAATCAACATGTGGTTCTGTCTGACCTCTCTGGTTGGACATAGCAAGGGTCAAGATGCATCCTTTCTCGTCATTATGGGTGCCAGGGGTCTGGCCTGTGCTCTGTGCCCTGCAGTGCCCCTCTCAGGAGTGCTGGCTCCGTGAGCCTGATGAAGGCAACATTGCGTTAGGCCTCTGCTGCGCATGTGATCTTGGCCATTGCTGCTCTGAGCCTCCTTCTGCCACACAGCTGTGTACACGGCTGACTCCATGCAAATTGGTGCTGACCTGTTGGCTGCTAAAGTTTTAGACAAAGTTGGACAATCACATGCAGAGTCGTTCTGTCTCGCTTTTTCCCTCCCTGCATGCTAGCACCAGACACTGCCTGGAACACAGTATGAATTTTTGCCTCCTTAGACCTGGCTTTTATACCCTGCAGTAATGCCTGCATCATCTCACCACGCCTACTGCCACTTTCGAAATCTCCCAGCCGTTTTGAGTCAGCGTGTGTGTGTGTGTGTGTGTGTGTGTGTGTGTTCCTGTGTTCCCAGGATAACCAAATTTTTTGCTGGGAGGTTGGGTGAGAAACTGCAGTCACTTGGAGAAAGATTTCTATCAAGATGGAAGTTAGAAACTTATTAACAGGCTTAGGAAAGTAATGCACAAGGGAATATGTTCATTTTCTTGTAGGAGCACAGAACATTTTTATGAGCATTGCTGAACTCACTCAGATGTGCTCAGGAGTTGGGGGGCCAGTTGGGGGCCCACGTGTTCTCCTCCCAGTGGGGACCAGAGGCCGAGGCAAGGAGGAATGGGGAGCTCAGCCATGACAAGCTGAGTCACCATGCGCTTTCCCGGCTGAGGGCTGTGCTCCTGCTCAAATTCAGTTTTCTGCTTATTGGTGTGGTTCTGTGATTGGGGTTGGAATGAGCTACTTAACTGAGCAGCAAAGACATCCACATGTCTGTTTCCCTAATTCTCCCAGCTTCATTTGTTTTCTAGTAACACACTTCCATGAAGAAGCAACAGGAAGATGTTTGTCTTCATTACAAGCATCTTAGATTGCCTGGGAGTAAATATAAAGTATCGGAGGTTTTCTTTCTCCTGTTTTTATTTTGTTTTTTGTTTTTTTCTTTTTCTTATGCAGTTTCTGAGGATTGAACCCAGAGCCTGGTGCATGCTAGGCAAGCACTCTAGCCCTCTAATCTACATTCCACTCTAGCCCTCTAATCTACATTCCCAATTCCTTTTTATTTTATTTTGAGACAGGGTCTCACTAAGTTACGTAGACTGGCCTCTAACTTAGCTGTCCTCCTGCCTTCCTGAGATTACAGGCCCGGGACACCATGCCCAGTAAAATGGGGCCTTTCTATTACTGAATTTTACAAATCCCTGAGTGACAGTGTCCTCCTAGTCACTCACTCTCTGATGGGTCTCCTGCTTCTCGGACAGCCCTGCTCAGTGTCCCCTGCCAAGGCCACCATTCAGGTTTTAGGATTCCCAGCTTCACCTCACCTTACTCCTCACCATGACTCTGGCCAGCACCTACTCAGTGGGACGCCCACATTCTGTCACCAAGTCCATTGCTTTATCTCTGACTCCATTTCTTCTCCAAGACTAAGGAGAGTTGTACAGTGTCAGGCGCACATTCAGGTACTGAATTAGCAGTTGTCATACGAGTGAGTCTCACAGAGGTGCCTTGATATCAGCATGCCCCAAACCAGGTCACTGGCACCGCCAGCCCAAGCCCAGCCCTCCAGAGTTCCCCTTCAGCCCTCTGTCTCTGGTCTGCTTAAGGGTATCTGCTTCCCCTTGCTGTCTTCTCCCCTCCACATCCACAGCTTCTCATCGACCGTTCCTCACTGACTCCCTGCCACCTCCACTGTCCCTCTACTACCCCTGGGGCATCTTTGTAAAATAGTCCAATCATGTCTGTCTTCTACTGTAAAACCCTCCCGTAGTTTGAGGACTCCCTGGCATGGCTTTCAAGGCGCATCTCCGTCTGGCTTCAGTCAATCCACTTTTAGCTCCCCACCCCCACTGTCTTCTTCGTATGTGCTCAGGGGTTTATTATGAAAGAGGGAGCAAGATGGACTACAGGAGCAAATGGAGAAAGTTAAACACTTACCTCACTAGTGGGTCCTGGCTACCTGAGGACAGTCACTTTTATTGTCTCAGCCTCATTTATTCAGCCAAGGAGCTTCATATGTGTCAGGCACTGTGATTGGTGTGCAGGATACATCATTGGACAAAAAATGACATAGATTGTGCCATCATACAGCCCCTATTTACCCAGGGGACACAGGCCATACACCACAGCACGTGCAGCTTGGATCTTGAAAGTTTCCTAAACCCTGCAAGTTACAGTCTTTGTCCCCAGGGTGGCCCTATTGAGAGGGGGTGAGAGGTCCTCAGGTCACTGGGTTTGTACCCCTAACAGGAACCGCAGGACAATGGCACCACTCGTTTCTTGGCTCTGAGTGAAGCAATGTGCTCCACCAGTGCCGTCCCACGTCCCCATTGGAGGCCTGAAACTTCCAAATCCACGGCCAGGTCAGCCTCTCTTTCTAAGCTCATAGCCTCAGGGATTCTGTTCCAGGGACAGAAAGACCAACAGAGGACACGTATACACAAGCTGTGAGTACTGTGTTAGAAAGAAGGGGGTGGGGGAGAAGAAAGAGGGAAGACTGGGAGTGAAGGAGGAGAGTGGGGCTGCGGCGCTAAATAGGGTTTTGAGAGTAGGCCTAATTAAGAAAGAGAGAATTGTTTATTCTGCCATTTCAGGGTGTGACTTTAGAGTATCACCCTGTCCCTTGTCACTGAGAACAGTTCAGTATCACAATACAGGTAGGGGCTGTGGGAAACCCTCAACACCTGTTCCTACATCCAGCGTCTGATTGACTTCCGACAGGTGGTTTGCAGAAAAATCCATCCCGGACCTTCCGGCCCTCTGTCTGCTAATCCCATGTCCCCTCTACCTGAGCCTCGAGGAAGCCAGAGCTCGGCTCTCTTCAGACATTTGAAGAGCAGCCTCAGCTGTTTGAAACTGATGTCAGCCTCACTCCCTGATCCATAGCTACGGCCTGGATGTCATTAGCATAGCCAGTTCTTTGCAGATGAAACCCTGGGTGTTTTCACATCAGCGACCCCATAATCAGTGTGCCGAATGTGTACCGACTGTGACTAACCCACTCGTAAAAGAGCAACGCATGATTCAGAGAGCGCCACTGAAAAACAATGCACGATTTGGCCTCATCTTGGCCTGGTGCGAATTGAGACATTTGAGTCATAAAGCTTGTTAGAAACATGGGTGTGTTTGACTCTAATAAAGATCTTAGTGCAACCCAGATTTAGACCGGTATATTTAGGCTACAGGATGACTTCTGGTGCAGGCAGATGATGTAAGGCAGTAATTATCTCCGAAAGAAAGGTGTTACTGCTTCTCTCTCCCTAACTTCTGCTAACAGGAGAATTACCTAATTTAGGAAAAGTATCTTTCTAATTAGGAAAAGACATACATGATTTGAGCAGGAAAGCCAAATGTGATGGCGCATGCCTGTAATCCCAGCACTCTGGAGGCTGAGGCAGGAGGATCGCCATGAGTTCAGGGCCAGCCTGAGCTATGAAGCGAGTTCAAGGCCAGCTTGAACTACACATTGAAACCCTGTCTCAAAAAGGCAGAAAAAAAAAGCCACAGAGTTGATTTGGGCAGGACAAGGTGTATATTAGGAGATTATTTGGGGCTATGTAAAGCTCGTGTGGGGTCCCTCGTAAGACTTCTTAGATCGTTGTCTTTATTAGCTCTGATTCCATGATGCCGTCACACATCTTCTCTGGGTGAGCGCAGTCATTGCAGCTGCTTTGCTGTGGGGGAAACAGTGGCACCTACCCTTAGAGCAGCAGCTCCACCCTGAGCCCTGTTTGTCCCTCCTTCCTGCTGGTGACAAAGGCCGAGAAGAGTGGGTGGGCGGTAGAAAGAGTTCAGAGAAAACACTAGGGACATAGGGTGGCCAGGGGAACAGCCTGCCATCTCTTTGGGAAATTGTAGATAAGAGAAGCTCCCATTTACGATGTGACCATTGTGTTTCAGGCCCTGTAATGATTATAATTTTCACTTCTCTTATTTCAGGTAGTACTCAGTACTTCGGGGGATAAAGAAAATATATAGCTTTTTTTTTTTTACAGCTGTGGAAACTGAAAGGTCAGGACCACCCATGTAGGATGTGGCAAGTCCACAGTCTGGCCACTCTAGTGTGCTTCTCATAATCAGTGTGATGACTTCTTTCAAAGACTCCACCCATCTCTCCAAGGCCGAGACTTTTCTTATCAGCCCTTGCTCTTGTCTCCTCAGGCAGTTTGGTGGCTATGCCAAGGAAGCAGACTACATAACTCAGGCCAGGCAACTACGTGCTGCCCTGGAGGGAACAGCCACCTACCGGAGCGACCTCTACTTCTGCACAGGATACGACCCTCCCATGAAGCCGTATGGACGTCGCAATGAAGTCTGGCTGGTGAAGACATGAGTGACTCATGGAGCCAGGAGCCTCCCAGAAGTGAGCCTCAATGTCCCCTCACACAGGGTCAGCCAGGGGACAGAACTTCTCAAGTTCCAGCTTTCCAAGTCCATCACTGCTGGGTGTTCTGAACTAAGCATGTTGCATACTCTGAAAGTCTTTTTCTCCTTTTGGGAAATAATACAGCCAAGCTAGGCAGCTTCATTCTCATTGATTTAGAAAATTCTGTGACCGATCAGGAAAAAAAAACCCAGCAGTATTTTTCTCACCCATCTGGGTCACTGAAAACTGATTTTTTTAAAACATCAAATTTGTATTTTTGTTAGTGAAAAGTTACGTGATTTATGGAGTCTTTCGTCTATGATTCTTATAAAAGCTCTGTCTGAAAGAAACCAAAAATAAAAATCTTTGACTTAAACACCTGAGAAAAATCCTACGTATAATTATTTCCAAGGCCCTGGGGCAGTGATGGTGAACCTTTCAGAGCTCTGAATGGTACCGACAGCCTGCTGTAGCACGTGTGCCACAGGTTCGCCACCACTGCCCTAGGGTCTCTCAGATAATGTAGTCATGGGTGCTGTTCACACTGGTCACCCCATCAGGAGTCGTGTGGAGAGTTACAAAGTCCTTCCAAGCTTAAACCCAAAGACCCCAGGGAAGAAGGGTACACCACAGCCTTGACCGACTCCCCACTGACATTTACTGTGACTCACATAGTGCGCCCAAGGCCAGAAGGAAGTGATGATCACATTTCCAGCTGTGGTCCATGGAGGGTTCCAGGAGTCAGAAAAAGCAGGCTTAAAGAGAAAAATCACAAACAACCGCACAGGCAGAATATTTGCTGTGAGGATTTATTCAGTCTGGTGAGGTGAGATCAGAAAGAGGATAGGAATGAGAGAAGCGAGGTGCAGCTTGGCCTGCGGAGAAGGCCAAAGGCAAGGCTGTGTGGGGGAGAGGGGAGAACGGAGCTGGAGCAGAGCTTGGGGGTGAGTGAGCTCCAAGGATCCCAGGGCAGGGAGAGGGCGCCCTGATCTTCACGGGGTGTACAAGGGCCTGGCCTGTCAACAGCCCCACCTGAGACAGTGGCAGTGATTCTCCCAAAAAACTTGGGGAGCAGGGACAGCTCTGTGAAATGCTTCAGTGAAGAAACCAGCTGTCGTCTTCACCACAGAGAGCTCAGGCGGCTGGAGTGAGGCTCCCAGAGTAGGAGTGAGAGCTGCCATCGCCCCCCTGGAGGCTGTGGCCATTTCTGAAGATTCCCCAGTCAGACATCAGACCCACGCCACTCCATGTACACACTGTCTTGGGGAGAGACAGTGACAGTACCCACAGATGTGAGGAGGACCAGGTTCCCACAGCCTCACGCTGAACTCGGACCAAGACAAGCATGCGGCCACAGGGGCCTCGGGATATGCCAAAGGGTTTGGATTTTTTCCTAGGAAAAATTAAAAGCACATGAGTGGCTTTGAGCAGGAACCTGACTCCATCATGTTTTAGAAGGAAAATCCTGTGGAAAACAGATGAGGAGTATGGCTACGTGCAATCTGACTGATAATAACCTTGCCATAGCTGTTACCTGCTTTCCCTGAAAATAAGTCCCAGGTGGAAAAATAATTAAGACTTGAAAAATTAAACAAAAATTCCAGCCTCAATCAGCCTGTCCTTGCCTTATCTCCTGTCACGTCAAGTAAAAGATGCTGAATACCTCAACTAGGGTAATGCAGTGTGGCTGGAGAGAAGTAAACAATGTGGAGCAAGAGATGGGGTCCCCAAGGCTTGGTGACTGATGGTAAATGATATGAGGGAGAAAGATTTGGAGGGGATCACAATATGTCACCTCAAGTATGCCATTTTGGCAAATTGATGATTTTCAGCTGAAGGCAGCTGAGAACTAGCAGACAGAGGAGGGTCTCTGCCCTGCACTTTCCTACCAAAAACCAAGGTGCAAATTTCCCCTGAGAAAACTACTCACCCTGTACAACAAAGTGGGGGAGAGGGGACATCTTTATCACCAGAGACAGCCAATGCCAAGATGAGTCTATAAAATCTTACTAATGCAACACTTTATCTTCTATGAGTTTGACCTGTGTGTGTCCTGGGCACTTTCCCATAATTTTCCAAGCCCCTTTACCCTTTGTCTTAGTGTGCCTCCACAATGTATTGTTCTTTGTTAAAATGGTATATTAGCCTGGGGTCTATTTGCTTCTTTCTACGAAGCAGCCCCCAAGCCATATAAAAAAGATTAACATCAAATAAAATGTGTATGCTTTTTCACCTGTGAATCAATTTTTTGTCATGTCAATTTACAGACCCCCAACCATGGAAATTAAAAGGGTAAGGGGAGAATCTTCCCCTTTTACAGGGTCAAGTACAATGCCCAGAATTTTGGCTTAGATGGGTGGGTGAATAGATTTGAGATAGGGAACACAGTGGGAAGCAGGGTGACCAGAATGGTTTCAGGAAGGAGGACTGCAGAGCATTCAAATGAAGACACCTGGGGCAGCCAGTGGTATGGATACATTTATGTTTGCATGTCGTATAAACAGAGATGGAGTAGACGGATTGTGAATTCTCGAGGAAAGGCTGTTGAATAAGGGAAGAAACCCCAAGTAAAATCTCAGAGGAACCCCAATATTTAGAGAAGAGCAGTGAAAAAGAGGCTGACAGAGATTAAAATGGCCAGGAGCAGAGAAGTGTTGGCAAACCAGAGAGAAGCAACCAGCACATGTGAAAGTGCCGCTGACATGCAAGCTGGGGACCATCCAAGGCACAGCCCCATCACCCTCCCTGAGCTCCTCCAGCAGCCTCTTCCCTGGTCTCCATGTTTCCGCTCCTCCCTCCCTTTGGTCCATTTTCTACACAACAGCCAGAAAGATCTTTGCTTCAAACTCCCATTTGGCACTTAGACTCCACGAGCTGTGGGGCCTTGTATGAAGTCACCCCCAACTAGTGCTCAGCATTTCTTCCTTCTGATGTCTCCCTGACTGTCCCCAGCCTTGGATACACTAAATCTTTTCCTCCCTAGGACCTTGCCATAGCTGTTACCTGCTTTCCCTGAAAATAAGTCCCAGGTGGAAAAATAATTAAGACTTGAAAAATTAAACAAAAATTCCAGCCTCAATCAGCCTGTCCTTGCCTTATCTCCTGTCACTGTTCTCCTGCCCAGCGGCTACTCCGTAAGGCAGGGAAGCAAGGATAGACTGGCTGGGGCTGGCATTTTTTATCTCTAGTTCTCAAGGCTTTTTCCAGCAGGTCTTATTTTCAAGGAAACACAGGTAGTTCTCTAGCATAACATCATGTGTTTCTCTTTGTAACACAAGCTACCACTTGTAGTTTTTGGACTTACTCATTTTCTTTCTTCCATCTCACACAAGATATAAGTTTGGTTAAGAAGAGGACCAGGCTGCTCTGCTCTCCATTACATACCTTCATCTAAGCCAGGGACATACCATTTAGGAATGCAGTAAACTGTAAATAACAGAAAACGTAACCAATAGTAATTTAAATCCATAAGGTTTCTTTTCTCACACAGCAAGAATTATAGATGTAGGTCTGGCGGCCCAGTGTTGGCATCTCTGCAATTGTCTTGCTCTTCCCCTCAGGATAGCAAAATGACTGGCGTAGCTCCTGCCATCACATTACAGTTGAGGCAGGAAAAAAGGAAAATAAGAATTGGCTATATCATTTCCCATCAATGCATGAGGAAACAAAAGTTTTTCCAGGAGTTTCTCCATCAGAGTTTCACTTGTATTTTATGAGCCAGAACTAACACACAGGGCCACCCATATATACAAGAAAGGTAGAGAAAATGGGGTTTGGCTTTCTAGCCTTGGATATGGGAAGCAGCAAGAGAGGTGCACGTACAGATCTGTGTAGCTACCCAGGGGTACAGTCAGTGTCAGAGGGGGTCAGAGTGTGGAAAGGTGGGAGTCAGTCAGGGGAATGGGATGAGGCCACATGGTAGGAGGTCCTAGAGGCTTTAATTCTACCTTCTTACTACTGAGCCATGCACAGCTCACAAGCACTTTGCTGCTTCCCCTCCCAGTGAACCCTGATATCTCCATTTCTTCCCTTCTGCTTTGCAAATCCAAAACAGTAGAACACACATAGTGAAGAGAAAGAAGAGAGGAACAACTTTCAGCCACATATCCCACACTGAGGACACAGAGGGTGACAGGACACAGATGGTACAATGATTTAGGGGGGAAAAGGGATAAGAACTAAAGAAATGAAATATTTGCCCTTATCCTGCATTTAATAATAACAAAAACAGGACCACAGACACCAGAGTTCCTAATTGCCTACCTGTGCCTAGTAAAGCCATCTTTTCCCTGATTCCTACCCACTCTTGTCAGTATCTCTCCCAAAACAGAAGCTGAGAAAAACTCTTACAAATGTCATCTCGCTGCTTCTCTCCCTAGGGTCTGGAGTAGAGCAAATGGCTAATATTTTAGATTGCTGTATAACTAAATTGGAAAATAGTCAAGAGAGCCAATTCGCCCTTCCCATGAGCCAGCAACAGTTTTGCTGGGCTGGGAAGAGGAACAAGAAGCCAGTTTGCCCTTCCCATGAGCCAGCAACAGTTTTGCTGGGCTGGGAAGAGGAACAAGAAGCCAGTTTGCCCTTCCCATGAGCCAGCCAGTGTGGGTGGGGAGACAAGAAGAGCGCTCCCCCACTTCCACCCCCTTGGGCAACCAGCTGATTCAGAGGAACACAGGCTGAGTTCATAGCAACTGAGGTACAAAAACAATTTAATGCATGTATTGGTTGATTGACTTTGCAGACCTAAAGCCAGTAATTGCAGCATCTGTTTAGAAGATAACAATGTGCAGTATAGTAACTATGGGTGATTTCCTTCTGTCTTATTTTTGAAATCCATATTGTTCTCACTGCTTTTTTTTTTTTTTTGCCCCATCTCATTGTTGTTGTTTTTTTTTTCTTCAATGTTTTGTTTGGTTTGGTTTTATTCCATTCTGTTTTGTTTGATTTTATTATTATTTGATTTTATTATTTATTGTATGATTTTATTATGGTATGGGCAGCAATTTGAAGGTAACAAGAGGCATTATGGTAACCACGGTTGATTTCCTGTTTTGAAATCCTGTATCACTTTCACTGTTTTGTTATGATTGGCTTTATTCTGTTTTATTTTGTTTGGTTTTATTCTCTTTAAAATAAAAATTTTTTAAGAAGAAAAAGAGAATAGTTAAGAGGAGGGTATAGGTATCAGGACACATCTAAACTGTGCTCTGGGTCCACTGCCCAGGGCCTCAGCCTCAGGGTGGCAGCCCATCCAGCACGGAGTCTATAAGGATGCTTTGCCCACCCTCTGCCAGGAGCCACCATCCCATGGCATTAACATTCCTTGCATTTTTGTAAGCTCCACCCAGCAGAATTGTTCTATAGGCACAAACGCACACTCATGCTTACGTGTGTTTAAGGGGCACGGGGTGATTGTGTGTATAAACACAGGGCAACATTTGGATGAGTTCAGGGAGTTAGTTGGTCATCACTTGTTGAAGGAAGACCTCCTTAATTCCCACTTGGCTTCTCCACTCATGAGTAACAGGACTTTGATGTTGAGCATGGTAATTAAAGTTTCACAGCATGCCTCATTGATGGGTATTTATATGATTGAATGCCATGGGTTTTGCCTTTGAATTTATATTCTTGACTAGCCCCAGGCTTTCCTCCTTAGAAATATTTTTGTTTCTATAGCAACATTATTCTTTGGAGCCTTAGGGACTGACCCAAGTCACAAATGCAGAATCAAGAATCAAACTAGGTGAGGTAGAAATGCCAGTACAGACCGTAGTTGTGATTAGAATTGGTGTGGGCTGTGTTGAGCTTTCCGTAGTCAAACTTCAGGTAAAACTACCTCATCTCTCCTTAGCAATGAGTTAACTGGACCCCCATCAAAATGTCATTTTTATGAGCACAAGGATTATTAATTGCTGGTTCCCCTCGGGTACTCCCCACCATCTCTCCCGTGTGCTGTACTCACTCTGCTCCCACACCTAGATCCTCTTGTCCTTTCTCTATTTTCTACCCATCCTTTGAGTCCAGTTCTAGCATCTATGAATTCTTCACTCTTCCCAATGTTGCTCTCCTTTGTGATTTATAATCCCTACCCCATACCCGTCATGGACATGTATGCAGTACTCAGTTTTATTACTGTATATTGGTATTTTTTTTAAAACTAAGGGCTGTTAATAGCTAACATTTATGGAACATTCACTGTATCCCACACATGAATGACCTTATTTCACTCCAGGAGGTTATCACCATCATCCCTATTCTACTTGCAGAAACACTGGGGCAGCTCAGGGAGATTCATTAACATGCTCCAGGCTGCATGGATGATTCAGAGCCAGAATTTGCACCCTAGGAATTTAACTCCAGAGCCCTGCTCTTATCCACTGTGCAGTGCAACAAGGAGCATTCATCCTGTCTGCTTTCCTGGCTGGCAGGAAAGACAATGAACCCAGGAGTGTGCCTTCAAGGAGCGTGCGAGGTGGCTGTCCCTCCTCCCTGTGTTATTTACTCTGTGGCTCAGCCAAAGTGGCAACGGTATAATCCACATAATCCCTGTGTCCCTAGGGTATGTGCTGCTGCCAGAGATGTAGACAAACAAGTCCATGTGCTTGAAACTCCAGGAGCAGAACAGATACCCAGCAACAACCTATCTGCCACTTGTTTGCAGCCTTTATCTTCTCTCCCTCTTTTCTCTGTTGATTAAAATTCAGCTAGCACTCTTCAATAGTGTCTGTGACACTTTTGAATAAGTAAAATATGTATTTGTGATTATGCTGTCTTTCTTAGAAATTCACCAGGGACATTGCTGTGTGATCAGAATGTGTTTTCTGAGTAGGGGTAGGAACCTATACTAATAAGGCAGAGCCCAGAAAATTCTCAATTATTTTTTTAAGAATCAAATTAAAGGTGTAACTCTTGTTCATGAGGCTCCATGGAGGAGGTGGAGTTATAGAGGTTGATATAATTATTGTTGGTCACTGGAGAACAGTATCCTTTATCAAGCTCTCACTGGGGATTAGGCCATCCCACCTTCCATCCAAGGTTAATCCTGTCACTCCCATCCTACCATTTACTTTCTCCTTGTGAGTTCAGTAATTTTTTTTCAAGTACTAATGACAAAACCCAGAACCTCTTGCAGGCTAAGCAAGCACTCTATCCATGAGCAACTCCCAGCCAGACTTTCTGATTTCAATCTCTCCCTCACTCCAGCTCCTTCCAATCAATATAAATCATACTTATATTGCTCCAACTAATACTTTTTAAAATCTTCCCTCTACCTGGTCTTGCACTACAGGTATACCCCAATTCTCTCATCACTTTCAAAAATTGCTTAGCCAGTTACTTCATACCCAAAGCATTCAGATCCTTGCCTCTCTTTCACTCCATTCCTTGATATTTACACCTTTGATCCTTATTTAGGAAGTTCAGCATATGTTGATCTTTATCAGGCTCCTTCGTATCATTTGACCAGATCGCTCCTTCTTCGTGGTACTTGTAACCTGCCATTGTCCAAGTGTGCCTACCTCTTGCTATGCCCCTAATTGTTTCAGAGGCTCCTCTCACTGCCCAGCCTTCAAATGCCTCTGTTCTTTAGGGCCAGTGCCCTGTCCTCTTACTGTCACAGCATATTACTCTGCACTGTCTGCACTGTCTCCTAGATGAGCTCATCCATGGCCACATGGGTTCCATGATCACCCATATCCGAATGACTCCCAAGCATTTATTTCTAGCCCATTTCTCTTCTTGACATAATATTTCTCTTCATCTCACTTCCTTTCAAAATGTGATCCTCAGGCATGCAGGAATAAGAAATGAATTCAGCCAGAGATTTAGCTCAGTGGCATAAGCACCTGCCTGGCCAGCATAAGGTCATGAATTTGATCCTTATACAAAAAAATAAAAGAAGAAAGAAAGAAAGAAAGAAAGAAAGAAAGAAAGAAAGAAAGAAAGAAAGAAAGAAAGAAATTGCTGAGACACTGAGCAGTCTCTTTCTTAATAACACAAAGACACAAAAGTTTTGCAAGAATCACTCATAAGGGCTCTTAAAGAATCAGCAAGATCCACCTCTTCCTGAGTCTTTTTCAGAGCTGGGGATGTCGCTCAGTGGCACAGTGTCTGCCTGGCAAGTGCAAGGTCATGAGTTTGATTCTCAGTACAAAAAAAAAAAAAAAAAAGTTTCTAAGAGACTGTTTTTCTAGTAGGAAAGGACATAGGGTCAGAGAAGTATTAATTTATCCCTCAGGTTGTACATATCTCACAGTCTCAATTATTTATCAGCACATCTTACCAATTTAGATGTGATTTTCTTGAGTGCTGATACTTACCATTATTCATTTTCATCCTCTCAGTTCCCAGGAGAGTTCCAAGTATTAGCCAAGTCTCTGAGGATGAGATGAATAAATGAACCAGCATGTTTCCCAATTTATGAAGCTATGGACACCAAGCTGAGAAATGAGGCTGGAGAGAGGTAGCAGCCTAGACATCCGCCACCAACCCGGGCTGTGCTTATGATGTCAGAAGGAACAATGCACAACAGAAAAGGCACCAAATGCAGAAATAAGTCTAAAAGCTTCAGCAGAATCTATCTGATGGCCTACCTTGACAGAGCCACACAGGTAATCCACAAATACTTTGAACTTAACATGTCCAAAACTGAACTCTTGGTTCATTCCCTTCCAGTCCCCCCCCCAAACCTTTTCCTGTCTCAGTCTTCCTTGACTCTAAACCACTGATGGCAAATCTGTGGCACATGTGCCACAGTGGGTATGCAGAGCCCTCTCTATCAGCACAGGAGCCAAGTCACCCCAGCTGCCAAGCATCGAGCATCAAATAACGGTTGTTTCCTTTTTCTTTCTTTTTTTTTTTTTAACTGAAACCACAGTAATTGCGGTGTTGACACTGCGTTAAATAAATGGGTTTTGGGTTGCAGTTTGGGCACTCGTCTCCAAAACGTTCACGTCACTGCTCTAAACCATGTGGCCACTCAGCTAGTGTGCTTGCTTAAATCACAAAACTAGAAACTGGCTTCTCTGTTCAGTGGATGCCATTGGGCAGCATCTTTCTCTCCTATACAACTATAATCTGAGATCATAATATTCCTCCCACCAGAAAGTCTCACATTTTCATGATCATCCCATCAATTTCCTGTTTCTTGTCAAATTCTCTTATAAAAAAATGGAGGACTGGATGGGGAAGAGTAGGGTCCCTGTCTTGGAGCACAAACCCAAATGGTGCCTCTGACCAAAAATGAGCATCTAGGAGATGACATGAATTTCACCAACACTCTGCTGTAAATCTTTCCTATTAACTTCTACCTTGTTGGCTGGACCCACTCCCCTACGCCTGTTGTACAAGCTGTATTTGATTCTAGGGGGGTTTTGTTGTTGTTTTGGTTTTGGTTTTTGAGACAGGGTCTCATTTTTTAGTTTAGTCTGGCCTTGAACTCACTATGTAACCCAGGCTGTTCTCAAATGCATGGTGATCCTCCTGCCCCAGCCTCCCAAGAGCTGAGATTACAGGTGTGCAACACCATGCTCAGCTTGATTCCAGTCTTGATTCCATCTCATTCATTCACTTGATAGAACTTTCCTGAGCTCCTCTATATGCCAACCCCTAGTCTAAGCAAGTATATATATCTGTGAACAACACAAAGCACTTTGCCCTTGTAGCACTGGGGAGATCCATAGCAAATAAGAAACACATGAATAAGTATCTGTGGTATAGTTTAGAAAACAATGGCAAAATTTTAAATTTAACTGAAGAGAAAGGGCAATGTTGGGGAGTACAGGCTGGAGAGGATGTATATAATTTTTACTTGTATGATCAGGGATGCCTCCTAGAGGATGGAGGCTGGTGGAGGGGAATTGGCAGAGGGACCAGCAATTCAAAGGCCCTAAGACAAGGTGAGCCTGTGTGATTGAGGGGCCCTGGGAGCTCACATGGGCTGGAACAATGAGCAAAGAGGGCATGGAAAAGCTGAGCTCACATGTGGCTTTGGGGGCCACTTTAAAGCCCAGGACTTTTCTATAAAATAGAAACATCCATTGTGGGATTTGTGCAGAAGAGCAATATAATCAAAAGAACCTTTCTGGCTGCTGTGTTGGCAATAAGAGGTTCAGGCTTGGGTTGGAGTGAGGGGATGGGGCAGAGGTGGATGATGAGTTAGGAGTCTACTGCAGAGAAGCTGACAAGAGACGATGGTCACCTGGACACTGATGGTGACACCGAAGTGCTGAGAAGTGGTCAGAGTGAGTTTGAATTCTGAAGGTAAAACCAACAAGGTTTCCTGGTTAGTGCTATGTGGGGTATGAAAGAGAGGAGTTGAGATGATTCCAACATTTTTGGTGTTAACCCCCGGACGAATGGATTTGCTATCAAGTGAGATGTGGAGTAGGTATGGAGTGAGCAGGAGCCATTATCCTCCATTCTCTCTCCTGCCACCAGAAAGGCCCAGGTTCCATCTCCAAAGTATCCCTGGAATCTCACTGGGTCTCCCTATCACCTCCACCCGCAGCTGGAGAACTCATGGCCTCTCACCTGGACCCTCGAGAGGGTCTCCTGCTTCTCATCCTGGTCCTTCCCACTCTGTTCCTAGTGCTGGTGTTCCTTACACATATGGCAGTGGGCAGCCGGATGGGTCTCTTACAAGGTAAGCTGGACAGTGTCACTTCCCCACTTAATGTCATTACCGGCTTTCTGTTGCTTCAGTGCACCCTTCTATATGTTCCAACAGCATTTTCAATGTATTGCAATTGGTACATTTATAAGGAAAATTTAAGACTTTGCGATGCTCAATCATCCTTTCACTGAAATTTGGGTGCCTCTGGGTTTGTCTGATCCTCTATGGATACGTGTTTTTGCCTTTGGCAAGGTTGTTTTAATAGTCTTCCCAAATAGAAGTTGACACAGAAAAATGATGACAATGCAAATAATTCTTGAAGATAAACAGGCCCAATAATTGTGTTCCACAGAGATTCAGCTGAACAGTTGGAATAA
>PVJX010013891.1:0-46275 GCA_004027295.1 Dolichotis patagonum
TCCTCGTCACCTTAACTGCTCTTGAAAGAAATGTGAGTTTACCCAGAAGTGAGAGGTTTCTCAGTCGCAGGCAAGTTTAGGTCTTGAAATTTCACCAGATGATAGAGTGTTTGAAATTGACCGCAGTGGCAAAGGGAACAGCATAAAACAGTGTAAAAACTTACCTACTGTTTCCAAGCAGATCAGAAATATCTTGTATCTTACGAGACTTCTAGCAGATTTATTTTTTATAGAGGAGCAAAAAGAATGTTGAAAGTCCTCCCTAATGAAAATCAATCTTTTTGTTCTATTATGCATTGACGAAAGCAGTTGTGATCATTAGAATGATTGAAGTCTGGATTCTTTTTAATGAATATTGCATTCCTGCCCATTAAGCAGAAGCACCGTGGCCAGGCAGACTGGAACCCAGTTTTCTTCCCCTGTGGTGCTTCCACCAGGGTTCCAGCAGCCAACTCCTCCAAGCCTTGCTGTTGTAGAAGGAAGGTTGCTTCACTAGCAAAATGTAGCGTCAAGCAAAATACAAAGAAGGTTTGCAGAGCCAAACTGACATGCTCAAAGCGAATAAATAGGGTGATTTTCTAAAACAAGGATGATCATGGCTTTAATTAAGTAGGACAAGAGTCGTGCTGTTTTTATTTTTATTAGCGTGCGTTTGCACTACATCACAGTTACATTCTTTTCAGGGATAAGAGTCACATGGTTAAGAAGCTGCGCTACTTCGCCTGCTCTGCTCATGCAGTGTTTTGCTACTCAGTTGTTATCTTTGAACTCTTAAGCATTTCCTTCCATGAGTGCCCCATAATCCGAAGCACTGTTCTCAGTCCCCCCACCCACCTCTGACTCCCAGCTGCCTCTCTTGCTCCAGGATTTATTCAACATTCCCTGAATCCATCCTTTGTAGATTATCCATTTTGCTTGTTTCCTAGCTTAGAGAAGTAGCTGTAAAAAAACTTTTATAGTTTTATATAATGTTAGGATGTTTTGTTTTTACTTTTTCATTTTGTTACAGAGAAATACAAACCCATTATTAAAAAAGGAGGATATACACAAGAAAACCAAAGAGTAGTTATAATCCCCTTTACATTTAAGTTCCTTATTAAAAAGGAATTGGGAATGAGGGTATAAAAATAAATAAAATTGCTTAAAGCTGAATCAAGTTTTAAAAAAGATTTCATGGTGCACCAAAATTAAAAGTCGCTGGGATATTTCTTTTCAACCAAAGAGTTACTCTGATCATTACTGAGCATCACTTTATAGAAGAGTTAGCACATTGCAAAAGCTCAGTCCTTGTTTGTTAAATTAAAAAGTAAATGAGGAAAATATTATCATCAAAAACAAAGCTGTGATAGCAAAGTCTATGACAGGGTTTTTGGATTCGATGGACTCCAATTTAGAGGGTTGAAAACTACTTTTAAACATTTTTGGGATTCTAGAGGAGTCGATAGAAATGCAGATCAATTTTTTAAATCAAGCTAACAATTTTTTTGAGTGTGTAAAGGATCGGCGCAGTGGGACAGAAGGTGTGGTGACAGCCCCTGGGCGCAGCACACCAGCAGTGTTTTCAGCTTGGCGTGTGTCAGCAGATCTGGCACGAAACCGCAGAGGCAGACTGTTGGTGCAAAATGATAAACTGCTACCAAGAAAAAAATCTAAATAAATCCTCCAACTTCAGTTGCTCTTAGTCAAATTACAGTCACTAGATTTAGACGTCACACAGTTGGATGATACATTATTAGTTTCTCACTGGTTTTGCAGTTGATAACACCTTTCACAGGTAGGTTATACTGATAGTCACCTGGGCCTCTTCCTGAAGACCTGAAGACTATTTTTGCTGAAAACACTGGCTCTCCCTTGGGCCTGCAGACGTGTAAGGGGTGACTAACATGTGACAAGAATCCGATGCACTCATATTGTTTGACCTCTTTGCCTTAACCCTTGGGTCAGATTCTCCTCAGCACTGCAGGTAGACTAGCTGATCATTTTAAGTTTGGATCATGTTCCAAACTTTGCTACAGACTTAAGTTGACCTGCAGCTCTTTGGAACTGGAAATTCTTTTCTTGTCTTTTTCTCACTCTTGTCTGTTTCTGCCCTTGGGCTTATTCAGCGGCCACAGCAGCACAAGCGCCTGAAGTCCTTCGGCCTTACCCTAGGGCCCAGACCCACTGGCCCAGGGTGTTTTGCACAGGATGGTGGTGCCAGACACTCAGAATTGCAACAGTCCTTAGGACGAGTTGACTATGACTATCTGAGGATGTAAGTCCTTCTCACAAACAGCCCTTGTTTGGAATCATGCCCCTGACCAATAGAAATTACTAGACTTTAGCCCCTTGCAGAAAAGAAATAAAAACCTACTCTCTTCATTCAGGAAAAAACAACTTGGTCATTCTCTCAAACAATTGATGGGTTCCTCCAGCCAAACATTAATTTCACATGTAGGTTGGCTGAGCACTTCCCCTATAAAATTTTGTGCAGGAGTGCATATGCTGTGGTGTTTGACCCAATCTCATCTGTACTATCCCTGGGTCAAAAGATCCCATAGCCTGGTATCATTGTATCTTCACCTCTTGGGGAATAAGTATAACACTATGGCAAGTTGAAAGGCCAGTGTGGAACTTAGAATTCTTACATTCTTTAAATGTCTTCTGCTTTACACTGCAATCAGCATTGCAGAAACCCACATACCTCCCTCCCTGTCTCCCCACAGCAGCTGTGCCCCTGAGCTGGGAACTTAGCAGCATAGTCTGCTCGTAAAGATATAGCCCAAAGACACCCCTTACATACTGCAGGTGGGTTTGGTCCTTAGTTGTGATGTGGCTTCCATGTATACTTGGAGTGTATTAATTACTCTTTCCTTTCAGAAAGAAGCAAACTGCTGCCTCCAATCCTGAATCAAAGATGAGAACCGGGCAGAGACAGAGTACTTGCCTGGTGTGTCAGAAGACCAAGAACCATCATGTCTCAGAGCAGGTCAGATAGATGCCCCAGTGCACGCGGAGACGGGAGCAGGGACGCTTCTCTACCCTCTTGTACTGGGCCAGCCCTCAGTGGACCAAATGATGCTTATTTATTTCAGGGAGGGAGATCTCTTTCAGAATTACCCTCACTGGCAGACTCAGAGATGATGTTTTCACAGTCACTGGGCATCTCTTAGCCCAGTGAAGTTGACACATAAAATTAATCATCACAGCTACAAATGGGACTTAAAGGCTAGATTTTCTAACTTGCGTTAAGTTGTCTTGCATGATGTGGATACTTTGTAGGCATCAGTCGTGGGTTGCAGCATTATTATAAAACCTGATGATGCTTGAATTTTAGTAGTTTACTTAGAAAATCATTATACATATTTAATTTAAGGCATTCCACATCATAAAATTAAACATGCCCATTTAGAGATGGAGATACGGTGAATGAAGATTTTGAAAAGCATATCCTTAAGTACACTGACAATTAGAATGTGCTTACATGTAATTTCTTTTTGTACCTTAGAAAGCATAATATTTTTTAATACTGAGCATTCACTTAATCACGGAGAACATTCACCAGACCACCACCACATGATTGCCCACTTATTTATGTTCTGTCCTTATTTAAGTCCTCTCTTTGACTCTCCCTTACCATGTTCTATTTGACCCTATGCAGCATTTTATTTTATTACCATCACCTACCTTTGATTTTATTTTCCTCATTTATTCCCAGATGTTTTATTGACCCATCTATATGAACTATTTTGTCAGTTCCTACATTAAAGGGACATAAAAAAAGGAGCCCGACCGAGAACACTCCAATAAACCAATAGCAATCTACCCCCCACCAAAGAGAAAACTGCTCAAACCTAAATCCTATGTTCCCAAGGCTCCAGAGGCCCTTCTGACCAATTTTTAAGATTAGCAATTCAAATCTTCACTTTGTGTATCCAAACTCCAGAGTCCCATGTGCCTGTAAAATTCCCATTACATTTAATGGCATCTTTGGATATAAAATATGTGATGTCTGACATTTATGTGTGATGTGAGAATAGCGTCGTGTCTGGAGCTTTATTTTGGTTGCTGAGATTGCTTGCTGTCTTTTGATTTCCAGATCATTTTGCTGCATTTCAAAAGCCGCCATTGTAGCTTTCCTCGAAAAGGCTCATGTTGCACTTTTTAGAGTAGCTGCCATTCTGCACGGCTGGGCACAACACACTGCTCCCAAGACTAGCACTTCAGTTAGCAGCGTGGCTTTGTTTCTTTCTCCGGTGTCTGCAATACTTTTTCCAGTCCACAAATAGGTTTTGCCTTTTGCCTTAAAATAGGTCACCATCCTTTCAAAAATTTCTTCTGAAATAATGTTTGCCTCATTCAATACCATTTTCACCTCAACTATTCAGAACTTTTTCCTTCTGGAAAATTAATAAACTCTTTGTAATTTTAACTAGTTTCTCATATCCAATGTTTTTAGCTTAGAGATGCATTTGCCCCTTGGTATTCATAAGGAACTGGCTCCAGGATTCCCATGACTCCAAAATCTGCAGAAGTTCAAATCTTTTATATAAAATAGGATTCTATTTGCGTATAACCTATGCACATCCTTCTGTGTGATTTCAATCATCTCTAGATTACTTACATTGCCTCACACAATGTCAATGGTTGTTGTTATGGTTTCTATCTAGATGTCCCCCCAAATCTCATGTGCTCCAGTTAGAGCACTTGGGAGGTGACTGAATCATGGGATGTGGTATTCAATAGTGGATTGGTCCACTGATAAGTTTGTAGATAAATGTTTTGGGAGGCAAAGGCTAGCTGGAGGCTGTGGTCACTGATGATGTGACCTGGAAAGACTGTTCCCTAACCCCAATCTCTTTTTACTTCTCTGCTGCCACACCATGAACTATTTTGCCTCTGGCCTTGCCTCTCTGCTGTGATGCCATGCTTTGGAGCCAGTGGCTTACGAATTAAAATCTCTGCAAGTTGTGAGTCAAAATAAATCTCTCCTTTCATTTGCAAGTGTCAGGTACTGCATCACAGCAACGAGAGAGTAACTGAGAGAGTCATGCTGTATCGATCAAGGAATAATGACAAACAAAAGTCTGTGCATGTTTAGCACAGATAGAAGTTTTGTTTTTAATTCTTGTGGTCTGAAGCTGGTTGAAGTTCCCAGTGAGGAAACCATGGATCTGGAAAGGTAGCTGCATTCTAGTCTGTGTCACTTGGATCATAAACTCTGATGCACTTTGGATAGCATGGCTTTTCTGTGCCTAGACCCCCTGGCATAGTCCACATGTTTAATATGTGGGTCCAACAGTCTGCTACTTCTGTCTGCTCTGCTTCCTTATGAATTAAGATAAATGGCTTGGGCCGCTTGATTCTTGTTGCCATGGAGAGCAAGTAGAGGGCAGCCCAATGCTTGGTTAATTGGGAGGCTCTTTGTGTCCTATGACAGGAGGGAGAAGACTTCAAAAGCACAAAGTAAAAGGAGACCGATGTCACCGTGGGAGGAAGGTAATAATTACCACAGTCCTTCCCAAATGAGGAGCATGTACCTTTGTGTGTGTTTAGGTTATCATGCTTTCCACGTAATGGAGAATCTGAAATTTGTTTCTGAGTGGTCAGGCCCACTTAAATGGTGGGCACAATGACTACGAACTCCACAGCCTTCTCATCCTTCTCATGGACTTGGTGCATGATGACTTCATTCTGGGTCAACGAAGAACCACGATACTAGAGTCAGAGCATCTGAGTACTAGTGTGGATGTGTGATTCAGGGAAAGTTTTAACCTCTCTGGTCTCAGTGTTCTCATGTATATATGAGCATAGCCATTTTGGACTGACCACAGATGAGACAGTTTATGGAAAATATACTTTGAAAATTTCTACTGCTATGGAAATGAAATGGGTCATTATTTCAGGGGCATTGATATTATAACTATTGCTATCACTAATACACTGGCAGTCCTCACATCTTTATTACCCATCTCTATCTCTTTTGATCTTATACTTATGTTTTTAACTGCCTGCTTAACATCTCCTTGAATGTAAACTGAAAGAGTTTAAATTTTTTGCAGTATCTTTCCAAACTGCTCTTTCTCCTGTACTATTGTTAATGATGCCATCATATTACTCATCCCTTAAAAGAAACCTGAGAAGTATCTTTCACTTTTTGCTCCCTCATATACCACAAATGTGAAAGGCCTATTTTTCTGCCTCCATGACACTTCAGGATCTACCTGTTCCTCTTCTGCATCATATGTGTCCTGCATTAGAGCCTTGTTTTGGCAGAAGAAACTCCATGCCTGAGAACGAGTCTCCTAGAACTGTCTTATTTTATCAACATGTGTTGTAGGCAGAAAACCAACAAGAAGTGTCAAGAATTTCTAAGTAGCAAGCAAATCCCTGTGTCTAATGCAGGGGAGAAGTTACAAAAACAAGTCAATGTACCGTGACAGGGAATAAATTCAATTTTTAAAAGCAGTAAACTGCAAATTTCTATAATAAATATATAGTGAATAGGTACACAGGAACACAAACATAAAACAAGTTTGCATTTACCTGGAAATTAAAGATTATTTTCCGTGGAAGAAAACTCCAAATCTTTGTAAGAACAAAGAAAGCACTACAGAAAATCCTTGTCTCTCTCCCCTTTAGTCAGCTACTCTGAATTTCAATTTTCAAAAGACAGTACAGGAAATAGCATAGGTTTAATTCTTCAACAACCTAACTCTTTCTCTTTATTTAGTGTGCTTTTATGGAAATGTGGTGGCAAATAGTTACCAGCATTTTTATGTTTGTATAATAAAGTGTGATATCTAGCCCAGTGCTTTGTGGCTGCAAGGTTCTTGTACCAGTAATTCTCCTTGGTCTTGAGCGTTCTCATAAAATGTCATGGGATTCCTGGTTCCAATTGCAATTTTAATCAAGTCTTCATCAAAGTTTCAGTGGGCTTATGATTTTCTATCACCACATATGCTCTCAGCTGATGAGTTAAATATTCTTATTGGTTTCCGCATCTGTTGCCCTCCCTGCCTTTGGCCTGTTCTCCACAGTGACACCAGTGATCTTTCCCATATGCAAATGTGCTCCAGCTACTTCTTCACTAATAATTAAAACATGCATCCCATTTCAGAGATGGTAAAATAGGAAAGGTGTGCATAGTACAGGTAATGAACTAAATTGTTCTTTCAGGTTTATCTCTAAATACCGTGTGGCTTAGCAGTAAAAACAAAATGTAAGTTAAAAACCTTAGCCTAGTGTGAAAGTTCCTTTGTGAGCAAATCTCTTGTGCCATGTCTTCCCTGTCTATTCTCTGCCCTTCCCTTCCTCAGTTAGCTTGTAGTCCAGCCTCTCACATGCTTTGTAGCTGACTGAGTGGACCATATGGATTTGGGTCCTTGTTCCTTTACCCAGAATTCTCCCTCTCTCCACAGTCTCTCCTTCTTCCCACTCTGTCCAAATTTTTTTCTGCCTCTTGAGTTAAAAAGAAAAACTTTGAAGTTATTTCATGTTTTAAAAAGTTATAAAATCAGTACAAAAATTTTGGTATTCCCTTCATGTAGTCCTTTGACTTTTTAGGTGTTATTCAACTTTATTTTATCACATCAGGTAAGAAAACAAAGTTTATCCCAAGTATTTCCTATCAAAACAATCAGGCAACTGCACCTTCCAAATGCTTTTGGTTAAATGTAGGTGTCAAAAGGAGGAGAAAGTTCTTTTTCTTCTTGTATTTACTGAAGTAGAAGAGCTACTGATTTTCCCTTTGGGAAGGCAGGGGAAAAAACCCCAAAGGTAATCAGATATGAAATTGGTTCTTCTGCCTTTTCTTGGCTTTAGAAGTTTAAATTGCAGTGAATTCTGAGAAACACAGTCACTTATCAAGAGGAGTGAAGAAAATTGCGAAGTCATCTGTCACCGCCATCAAACCACCTTGTCTTGTACTCTGATTTCCTAAAGACAGAAGGGAAAAGATAAATAAGTGATTCCAGAAAGAACCATGCTGGAATTAACTGCAGGGTGGAGCTTTTTTTTTCAGAAGCACTTTCCAGTTCTTACATTTAGATACAGTTACACCTCTACTCCTTCTGCTTCTATCAAACTATGTCACACTGTCTTTTAATCATTATCTTATTTACCTGTCTCTGTGAGATGCTGATGTCTTTGAAGAGTCAAGTAGGAGTCATTTTTCTTCCTTGGCAGCACCTACTATAGTGCCTGATACTGAGCAGCAGGAATTTAATGATGTTTGTTGACTGATGAATTCATGAAGTGCAGCAAAAATTAACAACGGGGATCTTGAGGTTTATGAAATGCATTTTAGAAGGGACAATCTGAGAGACAGAGACAGAGAGAGCCAGAGAGAAAGGGAGAGAAAAAGGAGAGAGAGGTCTTCTTGTGACAACAGATGATTGAGAACATTCCAGACTTCCTATATTTTGGCTGACACAGATAAATATAAGACTTTTGAGGAATTACTGGGAAGTTCTTCAACTCCGTGATATTATTAGCAAATCGGTCCTCAAGGGACCCTTGTCTACATCTCATGTGTTTGGAAACACCGGTGTTCACTGCTTGCAGGCACTGGTACTGTTTGAACTATGAACTTTAGAAGGCTTAGGATGTGGTGTGAGTTGCCTGTTGTTTCTGAAATCTTATTGTTTGGGATTTCATTCTTAATTAAGTCCAAATTTTCAACCAAAGAGGCACACCTAAAATTCTTCAGTAAAACTACTAAGAAGCTAAAGAGCAAGTTTTCAAAAGTAAATATGAGGAGCAACACATTTCCTTTCCCACCAACCCTCCATGAATCCATGCACACCCTTCCCTGTGCTCCTGTCTGACCCCACCTCAGCTGCGTGCTGGAGGTCAGCTGCCGTGGTCTCCTCCCCTCCCCTGCGAAAGGCGGCCTTGAGCTTGTTAAAGACAGGGACATCAGGTTCTTGCCGTGGTGACTGAGGGACCACCTTCCACAGCAGGGTTTCTGCCCTTCATACTTTCAATTCTTCTCGTGTCCCTAAAAGCAGAGGAACTATGAGGATGGGGGACCCAAGACAAATCTGTGTGCGTGCTCTCTGTAACCAATAAGGCAACGTGTTTTTCCAACTGAACACTTTTGAGGTCTGTTTCCGTTAACTTCTTAAGTTTCTCAATAAGGATGAACTGAAACTCAAATTATGTTCAGTTCTTGGCTATTTGATTAATACTCTGCTGTTACTGGTGCCTGATTTTGATTTCACTATAGGCCTTTGATCTTTGCGGGCAAACAGAAAGGAAAACTAACAAGAAGAATAAACCTATTTTATTGTCTGTCAGAGGTATATCTGAAAGTGGGATGTATCCTTTGGTTAATGGCATTTTTTCAGTTTTTTTTTTCAGTAAATATATGCAGCATACCATGATTATATTCCTCACAAGGAGTTGGTACATGTACCTAGAACATCTTTTTTCAAAATTTTGTTTTATTTTAAAGAGGATAAAACAGAATAAAACCATTCATAACAAACCAGTGTAAGAGACACAGAACTTCAAAACATTATGAAATCAACAATAGTTACCATAATGCCTTTTTATGTCTGCAAAATAGCTGCAGATAACTTCAGACATGTTAAAAATCAACCAGAACAGAGCAGAATATAAATAAAAACAACACATATGAATGCAATAAAGGACTTCAAAACAAGCTAATAGTAAATCCAAAATTTCTACCATAATGTATCTTGCTATCTTTGAAATGTATCTTTGCTATCTTTGAAATGTATCTTTGCTTTGAAATGTATCTTTGCTATCTTGCTATCTTTTAGTATAATCAAACAAAACAAAGGAGAATAAAACCCAACTCAACAAAACAATGGAAATGATATAGGATGTCAAAACAACACCATAGGGAATCAACAATGATTACCACCTTCAGAAGGAGACCCTCCTAGATGCCACACTGCGTACTTATATCCTCTGAACCCATGATTAGACCACTGGCCCTAGCACCAATTGCATTTCACCTTGATAGCTATCATCACAGCCTGTTTTTCTCCAGAGAAGCTGGAGCCTTATAGTGGGGAGAAGGTGGGGGCATCCAGTACAAAAAGTACTGGATATTAGCTAAATCTTTCTGAGGAATAGGTGGGAAAACATGTTTCCCCTAGTAAGTTATGTTGCCTGTACTGTTGTTTCTTTTACTGTGCATTTTGTATTCTTTAAGGGGGGAAAGGGAATCAGTGGCTCATCCTACTTGAGCACACATTCAAAGACTCAGCATCAAAACTTCCTGAATGGGGGGCAATTTCCTAGAAAAAAGTCTTGGGGAGAGGAGTGGATGCCTCCTCTAAGTGCCAGAGTATCAGTGATCCTTCTAGCATCCAAACTGAAGAAGAATACAATCGAAGCCATGTTAATAAGACTCAAAGTATTGACTTTTCATGATGATATTATAGACTTTAGGACACACTTCATTACCAGATTTGTCACCAGTATGTTGTGTTTTTGGTGCAGAAGACAATATTATGTGCAAGAAGTCAAATATCATTTATTTTGGACAAAAGCTGAAATTCAAGGGAGTTTTAGAAATATCAATTTATTTCACTTATGTTTTCTTTTTCACAAATGCA
This sequence comes from Dolichotis patagonum, assembly GCA_004027295.1. Taxonomy (NCBI): domain Eukaryota; kingdom Metazoa; phylum Chordata; class Mammalia; order Rodentia; family Caviidae; genus Dolichotis; species Dolichotis patagonum. The sequence continues at coordinate 10,572 of PVJX010013891.1, forward strand.
CAAGATGACCCATGATAACTATGTTTAAGATGGAAACAAGTTTCCAATAAATATAGGGTAAAAATTCTAAATGACAGGAAATTCTTAGGTAATAGTTTTATTAGCAGTATTTTTTAACTGTCTTGCTTAGTGATACCAAAAAACAAATAGTGGAGCATATTTAAACCACACGTAGAGCTTTAACATTCTGTGAAATGAAGTTATGACAAGAACTGAGCTTATTGGGTGGTCACTGTGTTAGAGAAACTTCCGCACATCACATGTCATTCATTTAATCTTCACAACCAGATGAGGTAGGTGCTATTGTTATCAAAGAAGTCCACCATGTGCTTATTACTTTGGGCTACTTGCTAGACTTTCTCTCTGATGCTTGGATTCTTTGAAGCTTGGATCTGACACCTGAGTAAGACCTTAGTTCCACAACTTCTGATTCTCTTTTATACTAAAGATAGTACAACATTTTAATCACTAGTGGTTGCCTACATAGCTTTTAAAATCCCTTTTTCCTGTAACAGCCCCTGCTTCTGTCCAGAAGTCTAGCACCTTCGCCAGGCAACCCATGTACCTCAGGGTACCTAACTGCTCAGAACTCTAGCAGTGACTTTGCATTATTTTCTCCTCATGATAATAATTTGCTGATGAGTGATGGGTTCAGGAACCCAGAGCTAAGCCAAGCAGATAATCAGATTCCAGTTCCCACAAGGAAGCAGCATAGGCATTTGACCTAATGGGGTATGAATAAAAGTTTGTGGGTACTTCAGGAAAAAGACACAGAAAAATACACTTCTCCTCTTCTGAATGCTGTAGATCCCAGCATTGCACCAGCCCCTTTGCTCGCAATCTAAGAATGCAGCTGACACTTGGTGAGGGAAAACAGTATGAGAGCTACAGACACACACAGCCAGTGGACCTCTCCTCTGCAGCGCAAGCCACCTTAACTGTGGGTTTCCAGGTGCCCTGCTAGTCCCATTCCTTGTTACTCCCAAGGCTTTGAGTTGAAATTTCCATTGTTTGTTGCTGAAAGCATCGTACTAGAACAAATGGCTGCAGTTGTTTAGCTCTTCTTTGCTCCAGGTCCTACCCTCAGCACTTTTGTATACATTACATGGATTCTTCCAACACTATTGTTATTTTAGGGTTGAAGAAATGGAAGCTGAAGGCATACAATCAGTGAGCAGCTAAGCCTAAAATTTCTTTTTCTTTTTGCTTCACAGTGAGTAATCTTAACCACTGTATTTTTCTTTAACTCATACCTGTTACAACGTTATAAAATCTTTTAACATTTCCTTCATCGGGTGTTTTATGTGAAAATATATGTATTTATAGAAATTATTTTACCTGGATATTTATTCTAATTTGTTTATAACTTTTTTTTGGTACCGGGAATCAAACTCAAAACATCGCGCTTACCAGGGAGGCGCTTGTGCCATTGAGCTAAATCCCTCTCCCTGTTCATATCATTTTAGCATCTTCCTGCAAAATTCCCGTTTTCTTTTTTTCTCTACGCACAGAACCATGTGTGTCTTAGTTTTGGGGAAAGCAATGTCTCTTGGGTTCAGATAGGCTTTGAGCAGTGTAACCAGGGTGAGGGAAAATCAGGAAGTGCCGGCAGGGAGACAGGGACTGAAGGTACCACATGTACTTCAGTATGCCAGAGCAGCCATAAGGAGGGCCACAGCCTGGGTGGCTTGGACAGAAATTCACTGCCCACAGTGCTGGAGACTGGAAGTCCGAGATCAAGGACTTTTGTGTTTTGTCAGGACGTTTCTTTCTCCTTACTTCAGTCCTTCGCTTTCAGTGACCATCATCCCACTGGGTCCTCACGAGTCCTTTGCTCTGGGCCTGAGTGTTCTTGGCATCTCCTCCTCTTTGTTGGAGGTTGGCAGTTCAACTGGACGGCGCAGCCCTACCCTAATGGCTTCACTGACTCTGTTACCTCCTTGAAGGTCCTGTACCCACAGACACTCACAGCGGAGGCAGGGATTCAAGTGGACTCTAGGGGAATAGTCATTTGTCCATCATGGTGTGGCCAGTGGGGCTCGGATGAGCTGGAGAATGATTGGCCCTTTGAAGAAGAACCACCCCTACTCGGTCCCCACTGATTATCACCACAAGCAAGGAGGCCCAGCGCTGTCAGATATGATCTTTGGATTCATGCTTGAAATACACCTAAGTAAAATCTTTCACTTTCAAAAAATTGGCACCTACTTGAAAAAAATCTGTGGTTGCCTGCCTGTTTGTCAGGTGTGGATTAAACAGGCAGTAATTGCAGATTCACGATGGTGACCGCCTTCACTAGCATTTATGCTCTTCTCTCTCCTTCCCCTCTCTGCATTATTTCACTCCTGGAGCATCCAGATTGAACCCAAGGGGTGACCCAGCCCAGTTGGCCCTGGGTCAGAGGTCACGGAGCTGCCATAAGTCATCTCCTGAGTCCCAGAGAGAGAGTGGGTCAAGTTTTGAGAAGTCAGCTGTTCTTCAACAGACTTAAAAACTGTAATTGGTTCCACTAAGATGGAAACATATAGTTACATTTGAAGAATCAATAATCTCAGTCAATTATTTAAGTAGGTTAATAGCTACTGAGTGCTCAAGGACTAATGCCATGTATGCAGTGATCCATACTCTGCTTTAATTATAATTGGTCTAGGTTCTTAAAGCTCAGGGTACTGTCTACATGAAATATGTAATGACTCCTTAATGATGAAAAGTAATGCATATATACAGGGAGAGTGAGAAGGAAAGTGATTAAATAGCCGACCAAAGAAAACGCACTTCCTAAGAATTTTAAAGTTGAGAAGGTATCATGTTTCATTTTATCCCAGTTTAGTGGTTTTGGCTGAGTCCCAGGGCTTTTGTGCAGCAGAGAGTCAACCAGATGAGTGGTTAGGGAGAATAATCTAGAAGATCTAAGAAGAGGTTGGCAGATGTCCAGGAAAGAATGTTTATCATCATGATCTAAAGTAGGAGAATGTGCAATTCAAAAAGAGCTAGAAGCTATGTAACATTTAGAACTGACTGGAACAACATGAAGCCCAGGACTCTGAATTGATGGGAAGCATTGATGCAGAGAAACCTTGGTTTTGGAGATACTACGGTTTAAGGTAAGGGCAAGTATGAGCCTGCTTTGGTTGCCGTTATTGTTCTTTTTGTTGCTTGTTTGTTCTGTTTGCTTTTTGAGCTACAGAACCAGAAAAGAAAACAATTAGGAAGTTTGTTTTGATGCCTAGAAAAGACCAGAACAAGAGCTCAGGAGAAGGATCTGATCTTGAAACTTGGAGAAAAGAAGCCAGAAGAGTTTTCAGGAAGATGAGAGGCAAAACCAGACAAGTAAGTATCAAGTCATTATCAAAATTTTACCTGCACCAAAGCCATGGCTGAGAAACAAACACCATGAGAAGAGGAAATGAGTATCTCCAGAGAAAGCTCCCTTCTCTATTGTGGCAGAGAAAGTCTTACTTCCCAAATATTCCACTAGTTTTCCACACTTCCTGGAAACCTTGCTGACAGGTAGGACGCTTGACTTCTTCCGGTTGTTGAAAGGAGAACAGAAAGTAACACATGTCTCTGCCAGCTGCTGCAGCTACCCAGTACCCCCCGGTAATGGACACTGCTCTGTGCTGCCGGGGTCTGCCACTCAGGACTGGGGTTTACATTCTGCCAACTCCTGCAAGAACTGTTGTCAGAAAGCCCTTGGCTGAGTTACCCTCCAGTTCTCCTCAGTAGAAGAGAGCACCTTCCCCAAGTCAGCCCCTCTCTCTGGAGCTGGACCCATCAATGCACTAGTTGAAGTCGAGTAAGGAAGGCCAAGTCCCCTTCCTTAAAGTGAGAGGGTAGGGGAAAACACTCTAGCTCTAGAAGTCCACGCTGGGGTCACAAGACTTCTGCTCTGCCTGCATCCTAATCCCACAGCTCTCACTCAATCCATCCCCTTTTCTCCCTGGCAATGGTCAATTCAGAGGCGACTCCTGGCACCTTTCCTGTGGCGAATCTTAATCTATTTCTCAGGCAGCCTGACCTAAGACCTCTCTGTTTAGAGAGAAAAATATTCCAGACTACATGGCTGTGAGGCAGCAAAGTATACTGTACTACATCAGTAAGTGGAAAAGAGCTCTTACCAACTTCTAGCAGGCTTTTGCATGAAAGGAAAATAAATCTCTATTTCAGGAAGCCAAGGAAATGCCAGGAACTTTGCTATCACCACCTCACCGAGGCTCCCTGGCTGCTAAATACCCTCACTGCTTCACTCCTGCCCTTGATGCTTCCAGGGTGCACTGAGAACCTTGTCATCAGCTCACTCTCAAGGTGATGGGATGGCCAGCCCCATGATGAGAACCTAAAAATTAAGAAATAGAGCCTTTATGTACTCAGTAGTGTTGTAAGATTTGAAGTATTTTTGGCTATATCTTGATCTGAGAATTATATAACAGAGCTATTGAGTAACCGAGACCGCGGTGGCCAGTGGAATATAACAAAGCTCCTTTTTTTCCTGTTCTACACAATATTACTCTCCTAATAAGTGCAAAAGAGGAGAGATCAAGGAAATTGGCCTTGCAGTGTTCCATGCTTGTGGAATCCGGCAGGAAAACTTATTCTCTGAGTCATCTGTGAGGAGAGGACTGTTACTCCATTTGCCGAAGAGAAGCCTGTGTGATTTTCCCCAAGTTTTGCAGTAGGACTGAAAGGTACCTCTGCACAGCAAAGGTGAGACACTGTAGCTTTACACATCAAAACAATAAAAAGTGACACACAGGTTTATTATGGGTAGCACAGGAGGGTGCACCCTTCCCTTCTTTGATGTAGAGTAGATCCCCTCTATTTGCCCTAAAGTAAAAACCACAATGAAGTCCAACTGTACTCCCTAGAAACTCTATTTCCCTTTGCTTGCATAGGCACAAGCACAAGGTGTGTATAGCGCAACCTTTTATTAGGTGGAAATCCTGTCCTCTGGCTTCTTCTTCATTTTTCAAACTATTGTGGTTTAGCTTTTTCTAGGTGCAAATGGTCTCTGTCAGGTGGGCAGGAGGGAAGCTGAAGCCTTGCATAGATTCTTCGAAACAGCCATGGTCTCCATCAGGGGCTATTGACTGACTTCTGCATGGGCTGCTCACAAGCTGGCACGTCTTCTCACAATGAGTGATGGAGAAGGAGTCCTTATGTGAATATAACCTCGACTCCACTGCTGAATGAGTAGCCCTGCGATGACTGGCTTAAGGCACTGCTTGCTGTCATTGTGAAGGTTTGCAGTAGGCTAAGTGTCTCTGAGCTCTGTGAAACAACTGCTAACAATGCAAATTAATTTTAACTTAATGTTCAAATTTTTTGTTTGATGAGATTTGAGCATCCTGTTAAGGACAGACAGAGAAAGAGAAAGAGAAGTGGTTTCAGCTATGTTCATTTCCCCTGACATTTTTCAGTTAGCTGAAAAAAAAAATCTCTAAGTTATATTGATTGAACAGTTGGTATGTGCTGGGAAGTTTATATGCACTCACTTTATTATTATGTAGACATGAAGACCCTGTTTTTGCAAATGAGAAAACCCAAGAATTATGTAAAATGTTAAGATTACACTTATTAATAGTACTCTGCATCATAAGTATTTAAATCTGGATTTCACTTACCTATAATTAATTATTTTCACCATTAGGTCCATTGTAAGGAATAATAAAATTATGGGAATCATTCCTTCTCTAAAGATTTCATTGTTTAATTTTTTAAATTTTATTTTAAAGATAATAAAACCCAACAAAACAAAACAGAATAAATCCAATCCAAACAAAGCAGTGAAATTGGTACAGAACTTCAAAGCAGAATAATAGGAAAACAACAATGGCTACCATGGTATAGCTTATCTTCACAATAGTTGTCCATTGTATTGAATATAGCAAAATCAAACCAAAGCAAAACAGAATAAAACCAATCAAAACAGAATGTTGAGTAGATCAAAACAACCAGAACAAGACAAAACAGTGATAAAAGTATTGGATTTCAAAAACAAGACAGAGAGAAATGCCCTACAGTTGCTGTATCACACACTGTCATCCTCCCTATAGATGCTCAGGCTACCAGCCCCAGGCCTGCAAAGTCAACCAAACAATACAAGCATTCAGTTGGTTTTTTTTTTTTATCAGTACCAGGGATTGAACTCACAACCGCGTGCTTGCAAGGCAGGCACTTATGCTGCTGAGCTAAATCACTTTCAGTTGGTTTTTGTACCACAGTTGCTATCAACTTGGCGTGTCCTCCAAACCAGCCTGTTGCTTATGAGGTGTGTGTGTGTGTGTGTGTGTGTGTGTGTGGTGGGGGAAGTTAGTGATTCTCAGCCCGCTGGAGGAGCTAACTGACTTTTCTCCTCCTGGTCCTCTCATGGCCTATGTATTTACCAGAAAGGCTGGCTAGTTGGCTTGTTGGTCCATTCCTCCCAGCCCCAGCATAACCAGTTTTTGGGAGGTGCTATCTGACTTTTCTCTTCCTGGGGCCTTGCATGGCTTGCCAAGATTTCATTTTTGATGTCTACCATGAATAGAATTCCAAGTTGTTTGTGAATGTTGGAAGGTACAATTAAAGTTACTCAAGTCTAAAGCAATCCATTCTAAAATGATTTTTAGAATCTCATGAGTCAGGTGAGTATATGCAGAATGTGGTACAGAGAAAAATCTGAGAGTTCTACCCAGATAAATATTATCAATATCATAGTAACTTTCCCTTATTAAGTTCTTATAATGTGACTGGCACTGAGCTGAAGAGTTCTTAAATCTCTCAATTAACTCTTAAGATAAACCTAGCAGATAAAATCTACTCCTCCCATTTTGTAGATGGATGACATGAGTCTAGAGAATTTAACTTTCTTACTCAGTTATACAATTATGAGGTATGATCAAAGTATACGGTGAATGTTTAAGCAAAAATATATAGTAAAAGATTCATTACCACTAATCACTCTTCACAAACTTTCCCTCAGTTAGAACACACATCCCATCATCTCAGCTGCTTTCTGAAGCAGGTTTGAAAGTCCTGTTCTGTGAGTGTCTTTACGAGCTATGACCAAAAATATAATGAATGTTGCGACCATTATCCAATGAAGAGGCAGGCTCGTAAAAATTAAAAAAAAATTATGATGTGTCCTCACCCACTTTCTACACCAAACCTGGTACTGTTAAATTTCTGGTTCTTTCTCAAAGTCAAAATGACCAGGAAAGGTAAATGTTTTGACCTGACTCATGATATTGAAGCAGCCACAGCAGTGTAACTAAGACACTCGTGAAAGAGGACTTGCAGAACTGCTTCTGAAAGTGACAAGAATGATGGGACACATGTGTTTGAAGTGAGGCGGTATTAGTGACAGTATGTCTTTTACCATAAAATTTTAACAAATATTTCAAAATTCACCATTGTTTTCTTTTTTTTCTTTTTCTTTTTTTTTTTAGAGCAGAATATATTTATTAAGAGAAAGAAAGCTTCTGTTTGAGTGACAGATGGGGTCCTGAACAGGTTGCCCCCACCATTGTTTTCAATTACACCTTGTAGTCATTGGTGGGCAAAAAGGTCACTTGTTAGTCTAAGTACGTTTCTTTAACCACAAGGAATCTATGTGGTATAATTGTACAAGGAGGTCAAAGACAATTTAGTTCTTTGGGAAGAGGTGTGTACATAAGAAAATTAAGATATTTGTTGGAAAACATGTAGAATAAAATAATTCTAAGAGAGTCTGTGGATTTTGGATAACGGATGACCAACTGACCAAGGTCTGGAGCTGCTCTGTATTGCTTGCTTGGGAATTAAGTCTTGACTTTTCTGATAATGTTTACTATATTTAAAGTCAAAAATAGAAATTGCTTATGAGCAGACACTCTATTCCGCAATCCAGAATTTTGTTGGTAGGATGGGTCTGTGACATTTGGTTCTTGACTGACAACTCTGCAGACTCCAAGGTCTCCCCAAAAAGCTCTTTCCTGTCTTCCTGGGAACTGGCAATTCTGATTGTCCAACAAATGTCTAGGAGTTTTCCTGTGGTGAGAGAAGCTGAGTGCTCCTGCTAAGGCTCATGCACGAAATAATCCTTTAGTTCTCACATGAAGGGCTGGGAGAGTAGAGTTGCGAGGCTTTATTGCCCACACCAGTAATATTTAGCACAGCGCTCCAATAATGGGCATCTTCTGGGAAAGTCTAAGTGTGTCTAACTTGACTTCTCATGTGATGCAGTTGACTGTGGCTACAGTGAGATTAACTTTCAAAAAATCTCAAAGTTTCACTGGCTCACCATAGCAAGCAGCCTACTTATGGCTCCAGCATCCATGAATTGGCTGAGGTTTAGTTTGTCTAGCCTGTGCTACGTTAGACTTACTTGAAAGTTCTACAGTTAGGTCTAGGATGGCTCCATGTGGTCCTCATTTTTCCTGCTCTAGCAACAATCCAAGGTATTGTCTTTGCATGGAGAAAGGTAGAAACACAAGAGGTAGGTTATACCAGGAAAGCACAGTTTAAATTTCCACTTATGTCACATTTGCTACACCATTTTGGCCAAACCAAGTCACATTACCAAGCAAATAGCAAGGAAGTGCATTTCCCCAGTAAGATGAACTGGAAAAATCGAAAAGAATTGAAATGCATCTAATTACACCTAACATTCAAAGTTGGATTGGGAAGAAAATAAACTCTCAAAATGTGCTAGGGGATCATTGTGGTTTAAATATGAAATGTCTGCCAAGGACTCAGGTAATACATGCTTGGTCCCTAATGTGGCAGTGCTAAAGAGATGAGGGCACTAATTGTGTCAGTGGGTTAATCCTCTGATGAGATCCTGGCTGGATGGGCTTTTAGGAGGTGGGTCCTATTTGGAGGAAGTGAATCAATGGTGGGTTCTTCTCCCTCTCTCTTCTCCCCAGCTGTCATGAGCTCAGCATCTTTCCTCTGCCAGCCACTTCCACCATGATGTTCACCCTCATCTCAGGCCCGTGGTTGGCTAGTGAAACCAGCCAACCATGGACTGACCTCTCTAAAACCATGAGCCAATAGATGACCATATTACTGAACTTCTGTTGGAACATTGAACAGAAGGATTTGCACTGTCAGTGTTTGAGTGGCTAGCCACTATTTATGCTCTGATTTTATGACTTTGGCAACTATTTTTTAGGACGACAATGAGTAGTGTATCAACTAGTGGTTATATGATGATAATTTTTCCTTTAATTTGGCATTGTTCTAATCTTCTTTTCTGTTTTTCTATTTTGTTTAATTCTCTTTTCTTTCTTTGAAGAAAAAACAGAACAATGTGCAATATAACAACCATTGTTACATTTCTTTCATTCTGTTTTGAAAACTTACATTGTTATTGTTTTGAGTTTGCCATTGTAGTTTATGCCTTTTGCTTTTAGTTGTTCTTTTCTGACTTTTCTCTTTTTTAAATAAAATTTTTAAAAATCCCATGAGCCAAAATAAAACTTTCCTCCTTCCTTTTCTGTATGTCAGGTATTTTTTTTTTTTACCTGTAATGGAAAGCCAAGGGGCACAGAATTGTGGCTGAAAACTATCTTAGATACAAACCAATTGTCCTTATCAACTCCTATCATTCTTTATTGCAGCTGGTGTGTATAGAGATGTCTTCCATGGGATCTCCTTCCTCAAGCTCAGGATTTGGAGTTACCCGCAAAGACAAACTGGTTTAAAATGAAATTGCTCAGAAATAGAATCCAGAAATATGGCAGGAAAGAAAAAAAAATATTTGATTGGGAATTCAGCCTTGTCTGAAATCCAGGAAGTTGTGTTGTAACCTGAAACAGTACAAATTCATATCAGGAAGAAATGAAAACCATTTCTTGTTTCCTGTGAAGCCCAAAGATAAGGTTAAATGATGAAGCTGATGATGGGCAGGCATTGAGTCAATATTATGTATACAAGTGTCCGCAATGATGTATTAGGAAGCATATCTTCTTTATCTTGGGAGAAGTTTTTCCTCATTTAGCCTTTATTTGTAAGGTCACAATGCATTTTATTCCTTGACTCATCTTTCCTTTTTTCTGTTTTGTTCAGATAACTCTAACTAAGATTGTATACCTCAAACTACCTTTCAAACTCATTTCATTTTCTTGTCTGTTATATTTTTTTCTGTTTTATTCACATATCTTATTTGTCCTGCTGTACTTGGTACTCACTATTGAATTTCTCTAAGACTGACCTTGGAACTTTTTAATTCAGGGACTTCTGACATTTTCTACCTCATTATATGCCATGCTTAGCAATTAATGTTTAATGATACTTTTCTCTGGCTCAGTGTCAATGTACTGTCATGATAGGGCAAGTAGTTCATCTTCCCCATTTCTTTAGAAAAATCTACTCCTCATTTTAAATGACTCCCAGTTCCAATTCTAACAAAAAATGTTCTATGTGTTTTATTCTTACTTAAAATGTATTGAACATAACTACCATATTTTATTTCCAGTGGGAGACAGGAAAGGAAATGAATGAGAACATAAAACATTACAGTGGGAAAGAAAGAGAGGAAGAAAAGACAGAGGATGAGCAAATGGATGGAGGGAGAGAGCAAGGGTTGGAAAAACAGGAGAAAGGAGAGAGAATAGTGGGAGAGATGAAGAGAAACAAGTAGAAAAAACATGTAAAACAGAAAGGCAAAGCCAAAGAAAAACTTAGGAAGATGCAAGGGTTTTCTAGGTAGCTGGTACCTAGAAGATTCACAGGGAAGGCCCCAGACTCTGTGATGTGCTATGTGTGAACCATTCCTCCACACTATATAAATGTGAGGGAAAGCATTAGAGGAACATAGGAAAATCATCCCTTACATTGGAAGAAATTCTGGAAGCTTATGAGTATGGGAGCACACAGATGCCCAGGTTGCTCTTCCTCTCTTCTCCCTGGAATTCAGTATCATTAAACATCTTTCAATTCAGAAAGTTGCAACATTCTGCACATGCAAAGTTATGACCTGAATACCTTCCAAGAACTACCACCTTGCAAGCATTGCTTCACCCCTCTCAAGCAGTGACAGTGAAAAACACATGCATAACTTACCCCCGCCTGCTCCTAGTAAATTTCAGTTGACAGTAACAGGTATCAGAAGGATAATACTATTAGTAAGAATGTCCAAGGCAAATCTGTTTTGCTGTCTACTGTCTACTGAAAAGATAATAAAAATATTTGCTTAAGAAAACCCTAGAAGGCTTTCGATACTCTTAGGTAAGCCACTGCTTTTCCCAAGTGTTCCTGGTGCATGTAGACTCTGTAACACAGATGGTGGTGGTTTATGAGTCCAGATGAGGGGGAAGAAGTCACTCTCATTTGACTGTATTAGATGTCAGTGTCTGTGGGTGGGTGAATCCTGACAACTGCACTGATGCAGAAGGGAGCATATGGAAGTGACTACACACACACTGTTCCAGGTAGAGACACAAGTCCTCTTATCATTGTGACATATGATCTTCTTCCAAATCCATTGAACACTGTACACATTCCTATTTTGCTATGTATTCCTTGCTGTGGATATTATTTTATTGATCCTTTCCTCCTAGAAATGTTTTCTTGGTTTCTTTGACATCACATTCCCTGAGTGAATTTCTATTCTCTTTTCATAGGTCTTAATTTTCTTTCATGTTTTCATTTCTTCCACCATATTGGTGCTGGGGATCTATTTTCTAATCTCTTTGGTTTCACTTGACAATCTTACTAGTTGAGCTTTTCCAATTTTTTAAAAATTTTTTATTTAAAGAGAAGAAAGAAAAAAAACCCTAAACAAAACAGAAAGAGGGTAGCAACAATACAGAATTCCGAAGGGGAAAGAAAAAAAAAAGAAAAAAAAGAACAACAACCACAGCAAAAAAAGACAAAAACAAAAACAAAAATACTAAGAAATTGCCACTTGATAAGTTACATACTGTCATCATTGGAAATAGTTATTCAAGTTACAAAGTTAAAACATACAAAGTACACATTCAAACAGTGAGACTGTTAACAGTTCAGCTCAACATTCTAAAAAAAACAGTCATATGGTCATCTATCTTACACACTTAAACATACATGCAGTTATATCCTTTAGAGTACTTTCTCTTCCTCTTTTTTACAGTGGCAGTTACACATTTTGGGTTTTATTACTCCTACTGTTCTTATTACATTTTACACTAGAGATACAATGTGATATTTATAAATATGATTCTTATTTATTTCACTAATGAAGATAGTCTCGAGTTGTCTCCATTTCCCTATGAAGGCCTCAAGATCAATTCTTTTTTTATAGCTGAGTAATATTCCATTGTATAAAAATACCACATCTTTTTCATCCACTCTGCAGTTGATGGGCATCTTGGTAGTTTCCAAGATTTAGCTATTACAAATTGTGCTGCTATGAACATGGGTGCACATATATCTATGTGATGTAAAGTTTTCAGTTTCTCTGGGAAAATACCCAGGAGGGGAACAGCTGGGTTGAATGGAGCTTCCAGTCCTAGTCTTCTGAGAGTTCCCATACTGATTTCCATGGTGGTTGCACCAGTCTACACTCCCACCAACAGTGGAGCAGTGTTCCTTTTTCCCCACAGCCTCACCAACATTTGTTATCAGCTGATTTCTTGATGGCAGCTATTCTTTCCAGAGTGAGATGATATCTCAATGTTGTTTTAATTTGCATTTCTCAAATGACCAGTGGTGGTGAACATTTCTTCATATATTTGTTTGCCATTTGTATATCTTCATCTGAGAACTGTGTGTTCATCTCAGCTGCCCATTTTTGGAGAAGGTCTTTGAATTTGGGGGGGTTGATGTTTTTCAAGTCTTTATATGTTCTTGATATAAGTCCTTTGTCTGAGGGGTTGCTGGTTAAAATTCTTTCCCATTCTGTGAGTTTTCTTTTCACTCCATTGGTGATTTCTTTTGAAGTGCAGAAACTTTTCAATAATATGAGATCCCAGTTGTTGATTCTCTGAAGTGTTTCCCGTGCAATTTGTGCTTTGTTCATGAATTCTCTGCCTACACCTATGTCTCTAAGATTTCTACCTACCTTATCTTCTAGCATATTTAGTGTTTCTGTTTTAATATTTAGGTCTTTGATCCATTTAGACTTTAGTTTTGTGCATGGTGATATGCATTGGTGTAGTTTCAGTCTTCTGCATGTGGAGAGCCAATTTTTCCAACACCATTTATTAAAGAGGCTATCCTTCTTCCAATGAACATATTTAGCCCCTTTGTCTAATATCAGGTGACTGAGTGTCTTTGTACTTTTACCTGCATCTTCTAATCTGTTCCATTGATCCTCAGGTCTATTTCTTTGCCAGTACCATGTTGATTTTATCACTGTGGCTTTGGAGTACAGTTTCAAGTCAGGAATTAAGATGCCTCCTGCCTTGCCTTTATTGCCCAGAATTGCCTTTGCTATTCTAGGTTTCTTCTGGTTCCAAATGAATTTTAAAAGTGTTTTCTCTAGATCTGTGAGGTATGTCAATGGTATTTTGATGGGATTGTGTTAAATGTGTATAACAGTTTTGGGAGTATGGTCATTTTCACAATGTTGGTTCTTCCTAGCCAAGAGCATGAAACATCTTTCCATTTCCTAATATCCTCTTCAATTTCCTTTTTTAGCATAGTATAATTTTCAGTATATAGGTCTTTTACATTTTTAGTTAGATTGATTGACTTCATTTTTTTAGATGTTATTGTGAAGGGCAATATTTCCATAATTTCTCTCTTGGTGAGGTTCTTGTTTGTGTATTGGAATGCTATTGATTTTTCAGCACTGGCTTTGTATCCAGCTACACTGCTGAATTTGTTTATTACCTCTAGTAGTCTTTTAATGGAATTTTTTGGGTCTTCTATATAGAGTTTCATGTCATCTGCAAATAGTGATAATTTAACTTCTTCCTTTCCTATCTTTATTCCTTGTATTTCTTTCTCTTTTCTGATTGCCCTGGCTAGTGTTTCCAGAACTATATTGAATAGGAGTGGTGATAGTGGACATCCTTGTCTTGTTCCTGATTTTAAAGTGAAAGCTTTCCGTTTTTGTTCATTTAGTGTAATATTGGCTGTTGGTTTGTCATAGATGGCCTTTTTAAGGTTGAGGTAGATACCATGTATTCCGAGTTTCTGAAGGGTTTTTATCATGAACAAGAGTTGGACTTTATCAAAAGCTTTTTCTGCATCTATTGAGATGACCATGTGGTTTTTGTTTTCGGCTCTGTTGATGTGGTGTATTACATTTATTGATTTGCATATGTTAAACCATCCCTGCATTCCTGGAATGAACCCCACTTGGTCATAATGTATAATCTTCTTGATGATTTGCTGCATTCTATTTGCTAGTATTTTATTGAGAATCTTTGCATCTATGTTCATTAGTGAGATTGGCCTATAGTTCTCCTTTTTGGTTGGGTCTTTCTCTGGTTTTGGTATCAGTGTAATACTTGCCTCCAGGAATGATTTAGGGAAGATTGCTTTCTTTTCAATTTCATTGAAGAGTTTAAGGAGTATTGGCATCAAATCTTCTCTAAATTTCTTACAGAATTCAGCTGTGAATCCATCAGAACCTGGGCTTTTCTTTGTTGGTAAGTTTTTTATTACATTTTCCATTTCAATGGCTGATATTGGGTTTATCAAAATTGCTATATCTTCTTGGTTGAGCTTCATATGTTCATATGTTTCTAGAAATGTGTCCATTTCCTCTGTGTTTTCTTCTCTATGTTAGTAGAGATTTTCAAAGTAGGTGTTCATGATCATTTGAATTTCCATGGGATCTGTAGTAATTTCCCCCTTTTTTGTCCTTATTGCATGAATTTGGGTTTTTTCTTTCTTTTTCTTTATAATGTTAGCTAGAGGTTTGTCAATTTTGTTTATTCTCTCAGAAAACCAGCTTTTTGATTCATTAATTCTTTGTATTGGTTTTTTAGTTTTAATTGCATTGATTTCTGCTCTTATCTTTAAAATTTCCTCTCTTCTATGAGCTTTAGATTTAACTTGCTCTTCTTTTTCCTAGAAGCTTGAGATGCAGCATTAGATTGTTTCTTTGTGCTCATTCTGTTTTCTTGATATGACAGTTTATTGCTATATATTTCCCTCTTAAGACCGCTTTCATTGCATCCTACAGATTACAATAGGTTGTTTCTGCATTTTCATTGAATTGTAGGTATTGCTTTATTTCTTCTTTAATTTCATCTGTAGCCCACTGGTTGTTCAAAAGGTTGTTATTTAATTTCCATGTATTTATGCCAGTTTTGCAGTTTCTTTTGCCATTAATTTCCAATTTCAGTGCTCTATGGTCAGATAGTATGCATGGGACAATCTCAATACTTCTGCATTTACTTAAAAATGCTTTATGGGATAATATATGGTCTATTTTGGAGAATGTCCCATTGGAAGCTGAGAAGAAGGTGTATTCTGATGTGGTTGGGTGGAACACTCTGTAAACATCTACTAAGTCCAATTGCTCACAGGTATGATTCAGTTCTATTATTTCTTTGCTGATATTTTGCTTAGTTGATCTACCTCTTTGTGATAGTGGGCTGTTAAGGTCACCTGTAATAATTGTGTTCTTGTGTATTTGGTTTTTCATGTCCTTTAGTATCTGTTTTATATAATTGGGTGCTCCTGAGTTTGGTGAATATACATTTATAATTGTTAGTTTTTCCTCCTGAATTTTTCCACTTATGAGTATGTAGTGACCTTTGTCTCTTTTAATCTTTTTTGTTTGAGGTTCATATTGTCTTCAAATAGAATGCTTTTTTCTGGGTTCCCATTGCATGGAATACTGTTTTCCATCCTTTGACTTTTAATCTATGAGTTTCTTTTTGAGTCAGATGCATTTCTTGTATACAGCATATTGTGGGATCATGTTTCTTGATCCATTCTGTCAACCTGTTTCTTTTGATATGTGAATTGGGCCCATTTACATTTATAGTTATCACTGATATGTACTGGCTTGACTTTGCCATGTTGTGTTACTGTTGTTAGTTTCCTGCCTTTCTCCCTTGTTTACTTTCTTGTCCAGCTTGGTGATTTCTTTCTGTTGTTGTTCTGGAGATCGTGGTCATTTTTATCCCTATCTAGGATGTCCTTCAGCACTCTTTCTAAGGTTGTTTTGGTGGATATGAATTTCTTTAGCTGTTCTTTGTCATGGAAGTATCTTGTTTCTCTATTAAATTTGAAATACAGTTTTGCTGGGTATGTCAGTCTGGGTTGAAAGTTGTTTTCTTTTAGGGCTTGAAATACTTCACTCCAAGCTCGTCTTAACCTGAAGGTTTGTGCTGAGAAGTCTGCTGTGATTCTAATAGGCTTTCCTTGATATGTGAGTTGTGTCTTTTCTCTAACAGTTTTTAGTATTTTGTTTTTATGCTGTATGTCTGAGATCTTAATAATTATATGTCTGGGTGTAGGTTTATGTTGGTTATGACTGTGTGGCATTCTATATGCCTCACTTCTTTGTGTATCTGATTTTTCCCCCATGTTTGGGAAATTCTCTGCCATTATTTCTGTGAATAGCTTAGCAATATTTGTTGCATTGTCTCCTACCTCCTCACTAATGCCTCTTACTCTAACATTGTTTCTCTTGGCATCATCTTGTAGCTGTTGGATTGTCATTTCATGCTGCTTTGTTGTTTTTATACGTTCTACCCTTTCATGATCGCTATCTGCAATCCTGTCCTCAAGATCCGCAATTCTATCCTCAGCTTCATTTAAACGGCTTTGCAGGCTTTCAATGCAATTTTTTGTTTCTTGCATATCTTTTTCAATTTGTTTCATAGATTCTGCTTGTCTTCTGCATTGTTCATTCAAAGTTTCAATCAATTTCCCGTGCTCCTGTAGTTTCTTATCTATTTCTTCTCTAGCTATGTTGAGCAGCTCATTTACTAAGGTTGTTATTTTGTCTTTATATAAGACATTATTTCTAATTTGATTTCCTCCATAGCCTCATGGATTTGTTTCTTTAATTCATTTGCTACCTTTTCAGAGATTTCTGGTGTATGAATTTTGGGGTCCTCTATTTCTTTACCACTTGCACTTGCCCTTGATGGACTAGATGTTCAGGATTCCATTTTGCCTTTTCGTTTAGTCATTTTCACCTTTTGGGTGAATTTCTGGTCTTTCTATTCCAACAGACACAACTTTCTGCAGTGTGTTTGAGGGTTCTACTGTGTGGTTGATGTTTGTGAAATTTCTGGGTACCACAATGAAGAAGAGATCCAGTCTCCTGAATTCCTCCTACCGTGCCACACTGACTGAAGCCTGATGAGGTCTTCTGTTTGGGTGAGGGGTTCCTGAACCTCTCATCAAGCCAGCATGGTATTCCACTGTAGTCCAATGTTCCTGGTGAAGGGCAGGTCCAGCAGATGTGGTCCCAGTCAGCTCAGTCCTGTGGCAGGCTTCCTAGAAGTTCCTGGAGAAGCGGGGGGCAGCAGCAGCAGTCCCAGGCACCTCAGGACTTCTGCCTCTGGTTCGTGCAATGTTCCCAGTCCCAAACAGCCCAGGCCAAGCTGCCGGTCTCTGCAAAGTTCCCAGACCCAAAGAGCCCAGGCCGAGTTGCTGGTCCACATGATGTTCCCTGCAGGTGAAGGGCGGGCCTACCAGTCCCAAACAGCCAAGCCAAGATGCCAGTCTCAGTGAAGTTCCCAGTTCCAAACAGACTAGGCTGAGCTCTCCAATTTTTGACAATAATTATGAAACTACATTATCTGCATGTTTCTAGCCCCAAATCCCACACTTCTCAATTCACATAACCAACTAATTACTAGATATCTGAGTGTGTATTTCCTTTAGCAACCTTGACCTCTCCCTATATTTCCAGCTGAATTTTCCAACTCTCATATCCTCAAGCTTTTTGCTGCAATCATGGTGCAGTAGATTCTTTTATTGGCAAATGGTGCTATTATTAACCCACACCTGAAATCTGATTCCTGCTTTTTTTTAATATCCCCATGCCCAATCTATCAGAAATGTTTGTGTCTTCTCTTTGTAAGTCCTCCAAATATCTTTAATTCTCTCTATTTTCACTACTACCTCCACAGGTGGCCATCTTTGATAATAATCCAGACCATGCAAGGCTGAACCAGAACCTCTGGATTCGCATGCTAGCCCACAGCAAGCTATACTAGGTTCTGAAGCCAGAGTTAGCTTCCTAAAACACAAATCTGGTAAGCATCCCTTTCCTGCTTCCAAGATTTCAGGGGCTCCACAGTGCTCTTTAGGCAAAATCCAGTCACTGAGGCATGACTCCTGCTCACTTACTCAGCTATCTCTCTCACTCTTCCCTTCTCATACCCTACAACCTGGCCATGCTTATGTCTTTAGATTTTCTCAGACATTTCTTGCTTCCTTTTGTACCTAAGGTTTTACATTTGTTCTTTCTGTATGGAATAATCTTGAGAGTTCTCAATAATTTTTTAAGGATCATCCTTACGTTTAACAACTGCTCTAAGAAGTTCTGTCCTGATTAGTCATTTATTCATGTTTTGGTGAATTTATTAAGCACTCATTCTATGAAGCATGGCATATGTGTTGGTCAGTCTAGGCTGCTATAATAAACTACTACAAACTTGGTGACATTTGAACAGCAGAAATTTATGTCTTACAGTTCTGGAGGCTGAAAGCCATAGATCAAAGTGCTGGCAGATTCAGGGTCTAGTGAAGGCTAATTTCCAAGCTCATAGTGGACATCTTGTTAGGTTCTCACACAATGGAAGGGGTGAGGGAGTTCTGTGGATGTCTCTATAAGGACAGTAATCCTGTTCATGACAACCCAGCCCTCCTGATTTAAGCACATCCCAAAGGCTCCTTCTTTTAATACCAGCTATCACACTGAGAGTTGGAACTTCATTTAGGAACTGAATGAGGCACAAGCATTCATTTTATATCAGTGATGCTAAATTCCTGGACACTGGATTCTTTCATCACCCCCTAAGACATCCTATAGCACCCACTTAGCTCTGCATACTTGTCACATTGAAATTTATTTGTTTTTTTCTAAACATGCCTTCCACTAAACTGAAAGTACTCTCTGGGAAAAACTAATGTCTTACCTATTGTTTTGTTTCAATGCCCAGCTCAATGCCTGATGAATAGAGGAAGGGTTTGGAAAACACTTTTTGCCCCTAGAACATAGAAACAGGAGGATACGTTCATGATCTGAAAACATATTTTTTTTTTTTTTTGCAATTAGACTGGTAGAGCCCCTTGATCTCAGCAGGAGCCTGCCCACTTGCTGCTGAGGTGAAACCATAGTAATCCTTCCAGAATCCCTAGCCAGCTCTTCTTGGTGTAAGAAAACCATGGGTCGAAGAGACAGAGAGCCAAGGCTCTTTTCTTATACTCCATTCCTTGCTAGCATTTGAAAGAGGCATAAATAAAGCCAATTTCAGGCTGAGGACATTTGGAACTGGGCACACACTGATAACGACAACATGGTTTTCTGTATAGAATTTCTCTTATACTTTTCAGAAGTCCTTCATTCCATTTCTCTAAATATCCTTGAGGCACCCAGGGAGAAAAGCTTGATTTACAGCCAACTTCCAGTTTCTGTCCTGTCTCCTTAGCTGATCTTGGCATTGCAACAGGAAGCATATGGTAAAGCTCAATAAATATTTGCTGAATTGAATTATGTTAGTGGTAAGCGAAATGAAACCTGTAGAGTCACACAAAGCCACGTAGGTCAGGGACTCTGTTTGTATTTAATCAGTTTAGAGCTCTTGGGACTAGAAATATGATTGATAAACCCTGACTACAGAAATCACCTGTTATGTGTTTCCCTTATTGCCTTTCTCCTTTTACCTCTAGCCACACAGACAAATCTTAGGAGGTAAAAATACAAAGGTATCTCTATGAGCCAGGTGAAAACATTTCTGTTGACCGAGGTTTTGCAGTAGCTGCAGGGCTAAGCCTATTACAAACATTTTGTGCACATCACAGAGCAACAGAGCAAATGCACACAGAGCTCTCACTGTCATTCTCCAAGACAGCAATAGCGTTCAAAGAAAAATAAAAGACCAAAGAATCTCATCATATCTTTTTTGCTCATTTATTTCCCTGTATCATGTAATTGCTTATGCTGGGAATTATAACACAAAAAAGTGGAAAGTAGGCAAATTACTCCCTCTTTTTCTTCTTAGCTTTCTTACTCATTCTTCATCATCTGTGACACAAAGAGAAAGACTGTTGGTAGACTTGTAACATGAAGTAAAGTGAAAATAGTTTTGGGACAATGTTTCAACTTCTCTGGTAAGCTCCAGATACTTGTAGGGGTTATGAAATAAGAATTGTATGATTTGGGTGATTTTTCATATGAACTAAAAGCTCCAGTATATGCATTTAAACTGTCATGGCATGACTGAAGGAGTAAATTTCACAACAATGATTTAAATGCTAAGTGTTTTTTTACTTGGAACAAATTGAACAACAAATTAAAATGCACCATGAGTGACAAGTTGAGAGTGATGACATAGAAGACAGAGAAAGCTCTCTGTTTTCAGTCCTTAATAGTCCCCTGTCCTGGCTCTTTGAACAAGGAGTCTCATACGCTAGTTTCATTTTGCCCTAGGCTTTGCAAATTGTGTAGCTGGCACTGACTCTGAGACTGATGTCATGAACACTCATTCATTTGACAAATACTGACTGGGTACACATTAGTGCCTAGGCTAAAAGAAAGACATTGGATAGGGAAGGGGAGCTGTAACTGCAAAGTGAAAAATAAGAAGCCAAAGTAGAAAGCACAGATAAGGCCTCGAAGGTGACTCTCTGGTGAAGGGTTGGGAGGTTCTTGGTCATGTTCACCCCCAGAAAGCACTGAAGAAAGACTCCCCAGGGTGCTGCCACAGCCACACTACTTTGGCTTCTGGTGGAAGCTGTGTATTCTTTTTCACTTGGTACAGGAATAAAAGAAAAGTTACCTGAACAACCACCATTCACAGGCTGCACAGCTTATTCTGAATTTCTCTCTGCTTTTAGTAATGCATATTAGAGGAAGCTATGTAAGATGACTTTTGTGTTAGCCAAATAATTAAGCAGTAGGCTGTTAGTCCATTTCATATTCAACTAATCTCTCCCTGCCAGAGATTGGTAGAATTAAGCCCTTATATATGGCTCTTCAAAGAGACAAGACCTTTCTCCCTTGAGTTGGGTAGAAATCTCTTTTCCCAGTCTCCCGCCATTGGCCATGAGGTAAGATGTTCTCCTGGCCCATATCTCTTCCCTATCTTTGAATGAAAGAACCAGATGGAAACCATACCTGTGACTCCTATGAGACCATAGCTTGAAGGTTTCTGTACCTGCAACTCCAGCAGCTTATTCAAAGGGAAATCCAAGGAGTTAAGATATAGCTGGGAACTCCACTCAAACGCATAATTAAGTTCACTTCTCAGTAGTCCTTGTTTGGTCATTGTTCTCATCTTATAAAGTATTTCCCTCCCATTTTCCTCCATGATGCTCCCTCCGGAAGAATTGTTGTTGTTGTTGTTGTTGTTGTTGTTGTTGCTGTTGTTGTTGTGTCAGATGCAAGGACTTGCACCATATGAGCTTATGCACTTTTGAGATTTGGTCATTCCTAAGGTAGGGAGGGAGTCCGTTTTTATTGTCTCAAACTGTTTTTTATTATTACAATAACTTTTAGTAATACTAAAAACTAAAATATTATAAATATATTTTTATCAGAAAAATGTGCTTGTTTTTGTTAAAATGGTACTTGCATAACATTAACAAACTTGTCATTGCTTTTGCTTTCCTTGTCTCCCAGACTCAGTTAATCCCAAAATGAATTAAGCAAAAATCAGCAAGAATACTATAGAAATGATATTACTTGGGACAAGAAGACCAAAGCCTCTCAGTAAGCCTTTCCAAAGATCCCTGAGCTCAGGCACTGAGTCACCTATGCAGTTCATTGAGGGTCCTCTACTTGTGAGGCAGTGAGGTGGGTGTGTAGTTTCTGTGACACAAAACAGTTTCAGACTCAGTGGAGCTTTCAGCCCATGGTTTACAGGAGACACATTTTTTATTTCATAAATCATGTAACTAAACATGGTGCTTGGTACTATGAACTAATGTGTAAGCATCTGTTGTCATGGAACTGGAAGTCAGACAGCTCGGGTAAGAGAGCTCTGGGCTGTGTTTCCCGACAGCACGGTGAGCTGAAACACAGCGGCTCTCCATTCTTCTACAGCACATTCCTGAGTTCACGTTCATGGAGCTTGTATACTCTTTAACTATGTGTTTATTTGTTTAGCAGCTCTTTCCTTCTGCCAGACTAAAGGCAGGAGTAGCATTGATTTTATTCCTCTTTTCTGTAAATGGGTTTTAGCAATAAACCTCTGCTGCACATGCTGCAGTGTTCTGTGAGGTTAGAGAGTGGCTTATGACAATCAAAGAAGAGGTGTGGACACTTGTCTGTACCATATGTAGTTCTGGGGTCATATCAGAGGTCTGTAGCTATCTGTGGGTAGAGACACATGTTAACGGTATCTATATTATAAAGTTAAAAGTTCTGTTGGGAATCCACATGCATTTACTGGTGAATGCCTTCTGATTATGTGACCGTCTCAATGCCCAGGCTTAATAGATACTCAGCTACTTCTAACTTGGTCTCCTCTCTCTATCTTTTCATTCTCCCTCGTATTTGCTTATGTACATTTTGTTCCCCAGTTATGAAGTACTCCTTACAGATCTAGGAAGTGGTAAGGGGCCTAGCGTGGTCCAGGGCTTTGTAAGTTGTATGTTCGGGCTCCCCACAGATCCAAGGACCTAGGACGAGCATAAGCAGATGGATGGACTGAACAGTCCTCCAGTCCAAACCCACCAGTGCCAAACTTGTCCAAATGAACTGAACTAGAATATATATATATATATATATATATATATATATTTAATTTCCATTGCTAAAATATATCTGAAAATGACACATAGCTCTAGCTATAAAACAAATGGAACATGAAACTGAGCTCCAGACAGGAGAATGAATACCCGAAGGCCATGTAGAATGTAGAGTCACAACCCCACGCAGCTCCCGGGCTCAGAACCCTATGCATTTGCAGTTCTGTTCCCAGTGTCTGCCTCTGGTCTTGACCTCAGGAGCACCAGCCTCTCCAGGGAAATTATGCCCTGGAAGCATCACAGTTAAGGATTTCTGATTCTATTCATTTAGGATTAGATGCTCGAGGTTGGCTGTGTTCCTTAAAACAGTGCCAAAAACAGAAATAATTGAAAAATGCTTCCAGACGTAAAATGACAAAGTACGGGCAGAGCTGAAGTTGAGATGCAGCTCAGGAAAAGTGCAACACAGCCTGGGGAGAGGATATCTAAAAAAGACACTAACTGAGTCTGGAAAATCCTAGAAAGCTCGCTGCAAGGATGGCCTGGGAGTGGTGGGCAGAAGAGCAGATTTGATTTCATGATGGTTTCTAGTAACAGAAAATAAACATTGCTTGGGAAGAGGGACAAAAAACATGGAGTCACAGCATGTAGGGAGATTGTCCCTCTGCTTTTTGGTAATGCTGTTCTTAGAGAAAAGTCTATTTCATTTTGTTAGCTTAGCAGCTAAAGGATTGAGATGAATTGGAAGCTTTGCGCAGAACAGTGAATGAGGTCATTGGCTTCTGGGGAAGAGGTGATAACTGTAACACTGTTGAGTGACTGTCATAGCAGCTACAATGCTAGAAACTGGATACGCCAAGCAGGGGTGAGATTGCTCAGGTGCACAGAGGTTCAGTGGAAAACAGTTGCCTATGGCTAGGAACATCAGAAAATAGCTTTAACCGGGGAAACCTGGCAGAGAGAATCAACTTAGCAGATCCTGAGCTAGAAGCCGGAGCAGCTTCATAATGAGGTATATTTTTCCTCATAAACTTTTAGGTCTGCTGTGCCTATAGCCCAACCATTCTCTTTTTCTTGAACAATGTTTGTTCTTTCCTGAGGATCTTTGTACCTGTTATTTCTTCTGTCTAGATTAGCCATTGTGATCATTAATAGAGTTATGCCTAACTGATTGGAGTAAGAAATGCCCAGCGGTGGACCAAGGCACATTCTGGGTGTTGGATGGGTTATGGAAACATGACCTTGAGTACTACTTATGAGCCTGGTCCCTTTCGCTCTGGGGCTGTTTCTATGCTCTGCGTCCCTGCTGCCATGAACTAAGCATTCTGGCTCTGCCATGCCCTTTCACCATGATATTTCTGCCTTGGAACCAGCTGACATGGACTGAATTGCCCATAGCCGTGAGCCAAATATGCTTCTCTATATTGTGCGTGTCATCATAGTGCATTTCTCATAGTGAAATAAATATTTCAGTGAAAAAAATTATTTGGTTGATATCGTACAATACAGAGAAGAACAACTTCCTATTTTACATCTAGGAAATGAAAGAAAAGTGAATATATGGTACAGAGGCATTGGGTGGGTTATCTCAAAGAAAGATTTATGGGAAAATGTACTGCAGATTTTAAGAGAGCCACCAGTTTATAGAATGTGAGACGGATAGTCTTTCTATGAACTCCAATCAGTTGTCAACAGGATTCCTACCACATAGTTATCACTTTTTTAGGGGAATGACCACGAACCAACTCAAGTTCCTATTAATATATTAAAAATTAGAATATTTTGTATCATTAAGTAAGATAGAATTAATTGTTTTGGAGTTGTATATATTAAACAAAATATACTGCTTTATATATAGTATCATGTTTAATTCTCACGAAAACCCCACGTAGGAGGTACGATTATTATAAGTCATTTTTCAGATAGAGGAACTGAGGTTTAGAGAGGGTGAAACACTTTTGGAAGTTTACACTGCTACTAAGTAAATGGAATGAGATGTAAAACAAGAAATCTAAAAATGCCACTCCCATAAAAGTACTCTTTACTTTTTTTCAATGCATATTAACAAGCATTGTGTAAGAATATAAAATTATTTATATATTGGTCTATTCTAGGGTACCATTTTTATATGTTTCATTGGATTAATCATGTATATTTTTATATGTTTCATGATTCAATATTAATCATGTATATTTTATTTGTATTTATAAAAATTTTAGTGGATGGGCTTTACATTCCTCAGTTCTGACAAGGAATGAAAAAATACAGGTTGTTGAGTGACTTGAGAGGTCTCACAGTGGAAATGACACATTTGAGTACTGCTCCTTCAATTATCATTTCTACACTTAAAAACATATTTTGAGCACATTGTGGGAGAGTTAAGGGGTCCAAGCCTAGAGATCTTCAGCCCCAACCCAGGACTGTCCCTGGTTCTAATGTTTCATGTCCTCTCTGTCCCATGTGACATTCACGACTACTGTTAGAGCCAGCCTTGGAATGCTAACTTACACAGACAACAAGCTATTTGGATACTGGGGACACCATACAGTGAGCAGATGTGTAGTTCCTGAAATCGAGTTTGTGCTCTTATAATCTCTGAACCCATTTCTTCTGCAGCTCAGTCCAAGATTTGGAAGAGCTCATTGCTTTTTCTAGTAGCTGCTGACTACCAGTATGTCTTCAAGGAATGGTTAAAGAAAGCTAACCCTGATTAAGCTTGTTTTCTATTTTCCCCAGCTGGGATAATTTAGGTAATTTCAGGAAATTATTACCCAGCAGTGCTGTTTTCTAGTCTTTTTTTTTTAAATTGGGGATTGAATTCAAAACCACACGCTTGGAAGGCAGACGTGTATGCCGCTGAGCTAAATCTCCAGCCCCCCATGTTTTCCAGTCTTCTAATGCACAAGTAATAACGTCTGCTGAACCCTTCTTAATGTGTCTGTTATGCTCTCTAGTGCCATCTTCTAAAACAAGCCACGCCACTCTGGAAGATGAAGAAGTTTAAATGTAATCTTCTGTTTATTTCAGGATTTGGGAGAGGGCAAAAATCAAAGAGCAAATGACTGGCTAGCGAATGAGTGATAGGAATTGTAAGAAAGGTTTATATCTCAGATACTGTACATGTTTATGAAAAATATTATTTCCACCAACTTTCCCTTTCTCCAAACCTTATGTCCACCAGATAAAAAGATAAGGTATTTTATTACTTTGGTGGAAACTTGGCAATTTCAGAGTAATAGATCTTAAAAATAACATTTCTCCTTATTTGGATATATAATACCGGAGAATATAGACTGCTATACATCTGTACCCTGGATTTTACATTACTGTTGAATTATGGGATTTGGGGCTATATCTCAACTTGTTTTAATTTTTTTAAAACTTATAGTATTTTAAGTGCTTTTCATCTTTATAGACAGCTATCTACCTAATGAACTTATACATGTCTTTTCAGAATTCTCAGCTAATATCTCCTTTTCAGGCATAGTTTTTTTTTTTATAAACTTCCTATTCCACAGTATGAACTTGTTCTCTACTGAGATGTCTTAAATATACTTGATCATATTATTTGTGTCTTCTTTCAAATTAAATGACTGAGTTGGTTAAATAATTTATCATTGCATGAGTTTTCATTACATAATTTCTTTTCATTGATTTCTTGGGCTTAAAAAGTTTTAATAATGTGAATTTTTAGTTAAATTTTTCCCTCATCACCCTTGTCACTTTAAGCACTTTATTGGTATTGCACAGACACCTTAGGAAATCACTGCACGTTGGGTGCTTAAATTAACAGATGCTCATCTTCTCATAGTTCTAGAGTTTAGAGGTCTGAAGTCAGAACACAGCAGAGTGTTTGTTCCTCCAAAAGCTAGCAAAGAACCTTCCTTGCTCCTGCTGACTTCTGGTGGTTGCTGGCCACCAGCATAATTCCTGGCCTACTTCTGTCTTCACATGGCCTCTTCCTTGTCTGTCTGGATGTCTCTATATCCAAATCCCTCTCGATTCTCTTATCTCTGGAAATCACTGGTCTTAGAGCCCATCCCAGTACAGTACACATGTCAAATTGATTAGAGGAGCAAAAGTCCTATCTTCCAAAAAGAACATTTTCCAGTTCCAAGTGGATATGTAACTTTGGGCAGAGCCATCCAACCCAATACTGTGTACTGTCCGGTCCCTGTAAGTGCAGTCCTTTCTATGTGCAAAATACATTCACCCTGCCGTGATACTCTGAAGGCTTAACCACTCCAGAATCAACCCTAACACCAAAATATCATTAAAAATAATAACCCAAAAATCCCACGTCTCATTCTATACATTGTCCAAATCAAATATGACTAAGACTGTGGCTAAGTTCTATCCTGGGGTAAAATTCTTCTCTATTTGTGCAGAAAACAAATGATCTGCTTCAAAAATACAGTGATGGGGCAGGCAAAGGGTATAAAATTTCCATTCCAAAATGGAAATACTGGAAAGAAGTAAGAAGTCATGAATCTTAGGTGTGTTTGCTACTCAGCAAGGAAGGCTCCATTAGTTTCCAAGGACTGCATATAATCCTCCGTGGCTTGACTGCTCTTCTGCAGGGCCCGAGGTACCATGTCTCTCTTCTTGGCCTGAAAAAGCGGCAGCTTGGTCTCTGTAGCCCGTGGCCCTGTTCCCAGGGATGTCTTTCCCCTTTTTTGAAAGGCGGCACATTTTCTCCACTTAGTAACTCTAGCAGTCTGTTTTCTGCCTGCAGAATCCCAGAAGCCCAACATCTTTGCTTCCTTTCATCCCATTTCTGTCCCCTTTGGCCTAAGCAGAAGCTTTTAGTGGTAAAACACTCGCAGCTACATTACTGGTCTTTCGTAAATACCATGGGGTCCTCATGCTATTATAGGTTTTTCCTATATATCCCTTCTCTACATCTGACTTTTGCTGATAGAGTTGATTGGATGTATACATCATATGCCTGATCACTTCAGTGAAAAGGTTGCCCAATTACACCATGGTGTTCTTTCTAAAATGTGCTGCATCATATTTGCAATATGGACAGGTTGAGAATTTTCCAAATCATCAAGTTCAGATTTAGTTTTTTCTTGACAATACCTTCTTCGGTTTATCTCTCTACTTTCACATTTTACGAGAAGAAACCAGGCTGAATCTTGCACACTTTGCTTAGTAGTGTCATTTAAATATCTACGTTTACGACTGCCAAGTTGTACTTCCTATTCAACAAGGGAATAAAATTCAGCCAAGTTTTCTGCCCCTTATAACAAGGATTGCCTTTCCTTTCCTTTCTAATAACATGTTCTTCATTTCCATCTTAGACCTCATCCAAAGTGTATCTAATGTCCACATTTCTATCAGTATCCCATCATTACAACAGACAACCGAAGTTTTACCATCCTCTTTACTTCTTTCTGACATCTCACCAATCACCTTCAAAGTCCATATTTCTACTAAGAGTCTCTTCAAAGATCTACATGTTTTTTTTTATCACATACCACAAATCTCTTCAAGCCTTCTCTTACTCAATTCTAAAACCACTTCCAAATTTTTTGGTATTTTTTACAGCTATACCATAATGTATTGAACCAAAGTCTCTATCAGTGAAGATCCCCAAGAGAAACAAAATGAATAAAACATATACACTCACCATATATGAACATTTGTTCATATATGAATATACCACATATGTCAATGTACACATATATGTATACACATGTATATGTACATACATATGTATATGTGATTTATTTTAGGGAATTAGCTTATATGATTGTGAAGCCCAACAAATTTGTAATCTGTTGGACAGGCTAGATGGTTGGAAACTCAGTCAGCACTTCTGCGTTACAGTTTTGAAACAGAATTTCCTGTCTTGTAAGCCTCAGTTTTTGATTTTAAGATTTTTTTTTTTTTTTTTTTTTTTTTTTTTTGCGATACTGGGGATCGAACTCATGACCTCACACTTGCCAGGCAGGCACTTATGCCACTGAGCTAAATCCCCAGCCCCTGATTTTAAGATCTTTCAAATGATTGGAAGAGGCCCAGCCACACTACCCAGGGCAAACCCCTTTACTTACTGTGTGTTAACACATTCACACAATGTATTCGCAGCAACTTAGTGTTTGATTAATTAGCTGCATACTATACTTATCCAAGTTCGAACATAAACCTTACCGTTGCATATGATATACCCACTCCTTCATTTACAAAATGCTTTTCTTACATTACAGCGAGCCCGTTCACTACAGATAGCAGTCTGGGTGTGACTTCTCAACTTCACTGAGAATAGAACAGTTTCCAATACCCAACACGATTGTGCAGATTACTTTTTGGCGGTCGCTTTTTGTTAGACTGGTTTTGGTATTAACTTTATTCATCTCTCATTCTATCACTTATTTATCCCACAAGCATCTATGAAATGCTACCCAACCCTAGGATTTGGCAAATAGCCTTCTAAATCAATGATTGCTATAATATTGGAAATTGAAGAATACCATGCACTGTTTGGTATACTAGCCAATAGTCAGGCGAGGCTATTGGCCACTAGAAGTGTGACAAGTATCTTAATTTTAATTCATTCCAATTAACATTTAATAATTAATTGAGATTACTGAGCAGAGTAGTTCTGAATTAATGATTTTCTTTCACTAAGTTATAAGGATAAATTGAATTTGATTATTGCTTCAGTGCATATTAGAGTAAGTAAAGACTTAGAAAAAGAGATTTTTGGAAGCATATTTCTTTTGTAGGTGAGAATTCAGAGGCCATCTGAGTTGCCGAGGATCAGAGAGTTTTGGAAGCGGTGCAGCACCCAGAGTTTTGATTAGCTGACTCAATTGGGTGTTCATTCCCTGCACCTGTACTACATCCCTATCTAATTAAACCATTTGATTTTTCCAGTTGGAATCCCAGCTCATTTGGACTACAATTAACAAATGCCTCTAAAAATTGAACTCAACCATGTATGTGGTTTCAGTGTGATTACATATTGCCTGCACCATGGCACAATGCTCTGGCATTTTCTCTCTTGGAAGTCAGTTGGCGCATGACACACCTATCATCCCTGCAATGATGCCGATGGGATGTTACCTCCAGTCATGTATGATCACCATATGCTTTACTGGGAAGACAGAACAATTATATCTGCATTGCACTTATTCATCAGTATTTTTATCAGAGGAGATGACTACTTGGCTCACATGGTGTAAATTTTGCCATGACACTTTCCTTGATAAATCTGTAAGTCGCAAAACCCCAATGAGCAGAGCAGTCAGTGAGTTTTCACAGTGCCACTGATCTATTTTCTTGTGCTATGAACATTTCTCTGTTTGTTTGTAATAGCAACATGGCACTTTTGCCAGGCCACTGTACATATTACAATGAGTCTGAAACTATTTTATACTATAGCAAACATAGTATATTAGTCAGCTTTCAGAACTGGTGTGACACAGTACCCTAACACCCACATCTGAAGGGAGGAGTGCTATAACTTGGCTCACAGTTTGAGGAATTCAGTCTATAGTTGGCTGACTCCAAGGCAAAAACATGGCAGAAGGGCACAGCAGAGAAAACTTGCTTAGCTCATGGCAACCAGGAAGCAGAGAGATAAAGAAAGGGCTAGGGAAGCAGATGTACCCTCCAAAGATGTGCCCTCAGTGACACACCTCTTGTAACTAGGCCTGGCTTCCTAATAGCACATATTGCTATGAATCAGTGGGTCAGTCCTCTGATGAGTATAGAAGTCCTATAATCCAGTTGCCTCCAGAAGTTCCAGCTCAGAACACATGAGACCTTTTGGGGGACATTCTGGATTTAAATCATAACAGATAGGATGTTTTGCTGGTTTTGATGTTTTGTTAATTTAAAGTAAACATATAAAATACAAATCATAAAGCACTTCTATAAAAGTTTCCCCTTGATCTTCTTAGACAAAATAAACATAAAATAATGGCTATCAGTTGTTGTATAAAATAGATCTGTGTCTTGGAATGTGCATTAAATTCAAAGAGCAGATGGAAAGTGTCTGAGATGAGAACTATTAAATAACGTAATTTTAACCACACCTCACCAACAACAGTTTCTGTCATGTTGATCATTTATTGAAGATGAAATTCTTATGACAGCTAGAAATGAAGATGGTTACTTAAGAGAAGGAGACGTTACTATCTTCTGGTCCAGAACTTCATCATTTGGGGCCAGATATCCAATCTACTATCTGTGATTGACAACAGTAATCCGAATTCCATCATTCCTATAAGAGGTGAGTCATCTAGCCATTGCTATCAGAGAATCAAATTTAGATTGAATATTTGAGCCATAAGCCAAGGTTCCCTCACATATGCTCAGCTAAAAAACAGCAACAGCTAATGCTGAAAAATACATGGAACAAAGAGAAACCATTATAAAATCAACAATGATTCCAAGATAACAATTTGGGGTTGGGATAATTATTTTTATTTTGCCCTTATGGAAAAGTATCATAATTTACAGTAAATGCAGCAAAATCAAGTAAAACCAAATGGCCTCTCCTTTAGTCTCATCAACTTTATCATTCTTCCATAAGCTTGCTTCCTCTGAAACATATAAACAGTATTACATAAAGTCTCCAAATTTTAGGAAACAAAAATCTTCTAGGAGAGTTTAGTGTTTACTATTTATCAGCCTCATTTTATATTTGTATAATACCTTATTTTGATGAGAAAATTATGTTTTTCCTTAATCAGCCATAGGCCACTCATGCAGTAATTAAAACATTTAAAATAATTATCAGAAGTATGAATAAAATATTAGCCATCTCAACATATTTAAAATTTTTATTAAAGTTAATGAGAGATTTTTCTGCATGAGGACTGCTAGATGGGAAATCTATGGAAGAAGCCAATATGTATTTAAATGAGTAAATTAAATTCAAATGTCTCCAGATAAGAAGGGAGGCAGAATGGTGTATGTTGTAGTCAGAGTTTAAAAGGGAATAGATTTAATTCAGGACAAAAAATTTATAGGATTATCTTATAATATTCATCAAAAAGTGAAATACGGAAGAGTGCAGGAGATCTGTCCACATACTAGAGATCCAAAGAGTTTAGCTGTGGGCCTGGATCCCATGGCAATGTGTTATACAAGTCCAGCTGAAGACCTAGAGCCCATGACTATGTCCTCCATGAGTCCAGCTGGAGGAGTAGTTCCCACCACAATGTCTCATAAAGGTCTGTTCAGGGAACCGCACTGGCAAGGCCCAAAGGTCAGTGGTGGAAGTTAGAAAGTCCGCGTCAGCAGGATGAAGGATCTGTGCCAGCAGGCTGAGGATTCTGCACTGGAGCCAGGAAGCAAAGCTCAAGGGAAGGGGAGAGCTCCTCTGAAAAGTACCACAGCCATCCTCAGCCACAGCAAGGACCCGAGATCCTCTGACAATGAGAACATCCAAGTTCATATCAGGAAAACCAGCATGACAAGCTTCTCCAGGAGAATCAACAGTGCGCCCTTTTCCCTTCCAGTTTTCCTTTTACGCTGTTGACAGCAATCCTCAGGTGGGCCTTCCACACCCAGCACCACGCTGACTCAGTTCAGCTGGCTGTTCCAAGTTGACCATTAGTTAGTCCACTACAGTATGATATGGCATAATGACCACTCAGGTCTTCATATACTCTATTTGGACACTTCCAGTTTGGAATTTAGAGAAACTCTTCAGAAATTGCTTCAGAGAGTGAATTTCCACGCAGCTCTTGGAAGGGAGAGGACAATGTTTATTGCCCAACCTAAACCAATGGGTGGAAAATTATCTTTTCCATGGCTCCTGTGTCCTGAGTATCAACCTAGCTACAGCAAATTAAGGAAATCACCGTTACCCCTCTTGCACAGGTGATAACACCAAGGCATCCCTCCTGCTTTACTCACAGAGATTCTAAGTGACAAAGAGGGTGCCAAAAGTTACTGACAATCCTGACAGTTTGATGAATAAACTTGGAACTCTGGGTTCCATTCCTAACAGTCCACTCTACAGGAAGATGAGCCAATTCTCAGGAGAAAAAGCAACATTTCAAAGAGTTGGGCAATAGAGTATCTCAATCCCCTTCCCTACGCTAAGAACACACACACCATTCCTATCACCTCTTGTGCATGATTCTGTGGTAGGCACTTTGACTATTTGAGTACTTCATCAAGCTCTGTGTCTAGTTTTAAGGTCATGGTTTGATTTGAATTTTTTCTCTTTTCCAGTTTCACTATCTGGCAGACTGTCTTCATGAATGACCACATGAGTCTCTAGCCTTCACTCTTTTAAGCCTGAAAACTAGAAGATACCTTGACTGGTGGCTCCAGTGAAAGTTTCCAGGTTGCATCTTACTGGGTGTTCTGCATCACATGACCATACCCAGACCAATCATAGTGGCCACAGGGATTGAACACAGGGATTGGCCAGGCTGTGTCAGGCACCTGCTCATGAAGACAGAGTTGCAGATACAACATCATGAAAACTTTTTGACCATGGGGGAAGAAATGATTCTTTCCCATGCTCAAAAAGAGAGATGTTCTTGCCGTGAAAAGGAGAGAATAATGATGAGTAGGTGACAAGAGTTGTACAGAGGTAAGTTATAATGATCTGTATTTTATAAATGAGAAAAAACTGAGGCTCAATGCAGTTAAGTAGTTTAAGAAAGAAAGCCATAGTGAACTGCAGGGACAAAGTCATTAACTTCTGGGTCCTGAAAAAATTTTTAGATCCATGACTGGTGAGGTCAGGGGAAAGCATTTCTTTATCCTTTTAAACAGGACTGCTGCAAATAAAAGAAAGCAAGAGAGGGAACTCACCAGTTCATAAACTCTTGAGAGTGCTGAGTGTCTTCTGGCTGGAAAGCTGTTCACTCGTGTTTAATGAATGGCTCATTATCTGACAATGCTGAAACAATCATTTAAAGTACAACAACATCTGTATTTACACTGCTGAAGACACACTGGTATCCAGCTGGAAAATTGGTATCTCAACAAACTCAGTTTTCTCAACTTTGCTTGCCAAGGTAACAACTCTTCAACAAAAAGCCTCAGTGTGATTAAGGACAAATAACGAGAATTCAAGGGAAAAATTTCTTCTGAGGGAGTGATGTCAGAGGCTGGTTTCTCTGGATACTAAGTGGGAAATGGCTTCTCAGAACAGCCAAATCAGTATTTAGAAGGATTAGGATACTTAGAATGACCCTTTCCCCACTGACTCTTCTAAATCTTCTTTATTGAAAAAACTAAACTGAACTGCCAAGCATTTTGTTCACTTAGTGAAGAATTTCTGAATTGTTTCTGTGCCTGTTACATCTTGTAAGATGGGATTAACTGGTAAGGTTACTAGAAAAAGTATGACACTGGTAGAAAACAAACAACAAACAAACAAAACTCTCCCTAATGAGATGACAGGTGAAGCCACTGCCATCAATGGTGGGAGCCAGTCCCAGACTTGTCCAGATTCTTCTGACTCCTCTGATTTTAAGGAAAGCCAACATTGGGGCTTAAAAAAATTTCCATTAATAAGGTGGAAATAGTAGTTTAACATCACACATACTGTTCCTTGCTTATTCTGATTAACAGAGCAGAGAACTGCTTTCTAGTCCTGTGGGTAAAAAGATGACACGAACAGGGGCAATGGTGTGCGGCGAGCATGATCACAGGGCTCTGGGTGGGGAATGGTGACCCAGAGAAGAGTGATGTGTCCTTCCAGGGATGGCCCTCAGACCAGCAGAGCGGGATTGTGAAAAGCTGAGAGGGAGACCCCTGAGCTCCCTGCTTACCAGAGCAGGTACAGGACACAAGATAAACTTGACTCCTAGTGTGATAAGGTACAGAGTCCCCAGTTGGCTGAGAACATTGGAAAACCAATGGAACAAGGTGTGTGTCCTCTGCAAATGACTGTCGTGACTGGCCTGATGTATGTGTTCCTGTATCCAAATTCATTCCTGTATCTGTCATTTTGCTTGATTGCATGATGAATAGTCATAATCATCCTATCACTGGCACATCACCTTATTTAGTCCTCACCATAGCACCGAGAGATGAGGTAGGCAGATGGGGCAGACATCATCTCTCTCACTTTACAGGTGAGGATATTAAGGTCAGAAGATGTTGGGTAATTTTCCTTAAAATATGTGAGCTTTAATTGTAGGCAAGTTCATGAAAATGTAGCCAGGTATCACAAAATGGTGATTAGTGGCTAAGGCTCCAGCATATTCTTGAATCTTTGTTCTTTCACAGCTATTGAATTATATTAGGAAAGCTACCTAACTCTGAGCCCCATTTATTTCAACTGAAAATGGAGTTGTGATAAAATTCATGTTTATAGTAATGATAAAATAGATAAGACATACAATGTCTCTAACACAAATCCTAGCACAAAGCACATAATAAACACTACTAGCCACCATAATATCATTTTCAAGCAGCCAATTAAAATAGGAACCAGATATAGAGGAAGGCAGGGAGCCAGTTGTCAGAAATGACATTCTGTTTAGGTCCAGGCCTTTGGAACCAAGGAGAAATCTAATAACCAAAATTCATAGACTGTAAAAACTGGACATTAGGATAGACATTGCTTCTTTGTCTACCCGCCATCCATTTTTTCTTTCAGTAATAGCAGCCCAAATTTCCTTGGAGAAACTTTCCACACTAATTTCTGATTGCTGGGCTGGAGTGAAGCTCTGCTTTCCAGCCCAGGAGGTAACCAACCAGGCTACTGAGAGCTCTGCAACTCCTGGCAGTCGTGATTGGTAGCTTTGAGTAAGCAGACCGAGCCAAGCAATCACATTGGAGTAGGATGGGGATTTATCTGCAAGGCATTAGTAAGAGAAACACCCTCTTTCACTGTGACTGCTAAGTCACTGCAGTGCATGGAAATATGATAAAAAATACTGTGAATGTTTAAATAAAAATGTATTGCAATCAAAGACACATTGCCATGAGTTCT
>PVJX010013892.1:7524-46351 GCA_004027295.1 Dolichotis patagonum
GTTACTTTTGGCATACATATGAGATTTTCTTTTTTGGTCTTTTTGAGACCAGGTCTCAGTATGCAGTTCAGGCTGGCCTTGAACTCACTTTGTAGTCCAGGCTGGTCTTGAACATGTAGTGGTCCTCCTGCCTCAGCCTCTAAAGAGCTGGGATTACAGACAAGCACCAGCATGCCTGGTTATGTGTAAGATTTTTGGTATTGAAAGTCAGACTTCATTTTAGCTGTCCTCTTTTTTCCTAAGCTCACTTAATCCTTTACTATAGCATTGTCGAGTAACCCATTTTTCCATTAGTCAGGCAGTGATGGCGGAGTATTTTGCACTTGATACCTGGTAAATGTAGAGCCAGCGCTGGAAAGGCTGAGCCCATCAGCTGTGACTGACTGAAACCTGGGGCTTTTCCTTATAATTTTATTTTGATGTAACATCATGGGACATTATTTCTGGCTGTTTGTTAGCACTGTGATCCATTCACTTGTCTGCTTGTTTTCTTGGTGGTGACCCTGGAGTAACCATTTCAGTGCTTTTGGTGTTGCTTTGCTCTTCTATACTATGTATAGTTAATACGAATTTATGTCTCCCTTTTTAGCTGTCATGTTTGTCAAGCATGCGGTTGCTTGCAACACCACAGAGATGTAGTGGTCTGTACCTTTGGAGCACTATACATTTACTCCATGAATGTTTCTGGTTTAGCAGAGCACTCATAGGTTTCGGCATTCCAGTTTCACTTAGTGCACTTCTTCTGTGTCATGTTGATTTTATTTATGTATGTATTTATTTTTTTGTCTTTTTGAGACATGGTTTTGCTGTGCAGTTCAGGTTGACCTTGAACTCTTAGTCCAGGCTGGCTTGGAGATCACAGTGATCCTCCTGCCTCAGCCTCCAGAGTGCTGGGATTACAGGTATGTGCCGCTACACCTGCTAATCACGTTGGTTTTAAACTTTTGCTGTTCTCAGTCCTTTGGTAGGTGCACTGCACAATGGAAAGTGTACGCTGATCCTTGCAGATGGCACCTTGTAGAGGAAAGCCGCGGTGGCCCCTGATATTGGCAGAGAGCCCTGCCATGTCTTGCCCAGGCACTATTCCCTGTGCTGTTGTCTTAGCTGCTCATTTATGTAACTGGCATGAGACGTCCTTGTGGTGGTCACAGCACTGGCCAGTGAGATGTGGCTGGCAGGCAGGCAGGGGGTAGGTGTGGATGGGCCAGTACGTTAAATTTTTAATACAGGAAAATAAGGTTGACATATATCATGTAAGTCTTGTACTGAGTGACATCCCATTTTGTGACCACATAAATTCTGTATGTAGTTTTAGTCATAGGCAAGAGAAAAAGGTTTCATTAAAGTATTTTATAACGTGGTAGGGAAAATTACATGAAAGTGTGGTGTGTTTCCAGGTATGGCTTAAGAACTTTTTTTATAATTTAGTGAAGCCTGTCTTTTTATTTTTACTGTATTTTAATTAATTAAATTAATTAATTGTCTTTTTGAGACAGTTATGCAGTTCAGTCCGGCCTTGAGCTCACTTTGTAGCCCAACCTGATCTGAAACTCATAATGATCCTTCTGCCTCAGCTTCCCGAGTGCTGAGATTATAGAAGGCACCAGGCCTGACAACCTGCCTGTTATAGACACTGAAATTGCTCCGAAGCTGACCTTTGTAATACATTGCTCAGAGCAATAAACAGTAAATATTATCACGTACTGATCTCTTTCTCTTTTTCTAAGGTCCCTGCTGTGTACTATAAACATGCTACACACATACACACACGTGCGCGCACATGCGCACATACAAACAGACACAGTTTGGGGTGGCTGAAGAACCTTACTCTGTAAGATATTCTGTATTTAATTTTGTAATTATTAAGAGATTATCATGTTTCATTTTCTTTATTGTGTCATTTTGTTAGAGGAAGAACCAGTTAGTACCTGATTTTGTGTGTGTGTGTCTGTATGTATATATTTTTTCTACTTCAAGACAAATTTGGATCTTAATACTTTGTTTCATTTCCTTACAGAAGAAGCATGCTTTGCGCTGCTATTGTCAGGCCATGCAAGTTTACAAAGGCAAGGGCTGGTCTCTCGCAGAGGATCACATCAACTTCACCATTGGGCGCCAGTCCTACACGCTCAGGCAGCTGGACAACGCTGTGTCTGCCTTTCGGCATATACTAATCAATGAAAGTAAGCAGTCTGCTGCTCAACAAGGGGCCTTCCTCAGAGAGTATCTTTATGTTTATAAGGTAAAGACTTCTTTTCAGGAGTAGATATTAAAACTCAGTTATCAACAAAAAAGCATATTTATTACTATCTCCTAGGAGTATAATAAAGTGATTTTATTAGGTTATATGTGGTTATCAGTTACAATAAAGTTGTGGAAGACTAGGTTACTTGATCATAGATCTTCATGGCTTTGCCCCTTCCAGTTTTTTAAAAGAGACTTTCAGTATAGCAATAAGAGATTTCATTTGTGGCTTTTTAAAAAATGTCATACTTTCAATGATCTTTGTTTTGTTTTTTTTGCAGCGCTGGGAACTGAACCCAGACCTCATGCATGTAGGCACCATTGAGCCACACTCCCAGCCCTTGCGGCTGTTTTTGGAATCTTAAGGGAAATAAAGAGGTGCCGCAAGCTTTCTGGAGTGTTTCTTTGTGATTTTATAGGATCACAACCAGTTTTGCAAAATGCTCCCACCATCTTTTGGAAACATACATTCCTTTTTTATGAAAGCTGAAAAATAGGAATCTGTGGAAAAGAGGCAGTCTATTATGGTGTAATGTAGAAAAATTAGTAGGAAAAAAACATTTCGCTGAGGCAGGAAAATGGAAAATATAAAGCATTGTTTTATATGGGAAAAAATAGGAAGTGATATCTTTTCCACCAAGGCCTATGAATAGTGAATACTGTAGCCTGCAGAAAATAAGTGCTCTTAGATTTTAATTTGAAATCATGTGAGTTAGAATTTTGGCAAATAGGTTGCTACAGTGAGTTACAGCAAGTAAAATGCATACCAGAAAAACATTTAAAGCAAGCGCGAGGTGGTGAGTTTGATCCCCAGTACCAAAAAAACAAAGAATAACCTTCGGAAGTTTAACATCCAAAGAGAGTAACTAGTAAATAATCTTAGTAATGTTCTCTTGAGGCAGAGTAAATAATATCTGAAGTTCTTCCTTAGTTGTAATATGACTCCAATGTGTTAAAGAAAACTAATAATTATGTAATATTGTTGCCTAATGCATTTTTAATGCCTTAAGCAGATTTGAAGAAAGTGTAATTTTCTTAAAAACTGTTCTTTTTTTCTTTTTGTATTTCTCTCAGAACGTAAGTCAGCTATCACCGGATGGCCCCTTTCCACAGCTTCCTTTACCGTACATTAACAGTTCAGCAACGCGGGTTTTCTTTGGCCATGACAGAAGACCAGCAGATGGTACTTATTTGTTTTTGGTTTTGTTTTTTTAAAGTGATGTATAGTTGGACATGTGAAAGTTAGTAGCTTTATACCTCTTTACTGTTGTTCTGCAAGTGAAGATAACCTTTACTTCAGTATTTTTCCTTTCAGCCTAAAAACAAAAAACAATAAATACAAAACAATTATAATTACAAGAGTTTTTATCATATAAGAATGCTCACATTGTTACCTAATTTTGGTAAGCGTTTTTAATGTTTTGGAAGCGATTTCATTCAGTGCATATAAAGTATTTTATTTAACATCTTGTCATATAGCTAGATGGTTTCTGTCTTTTGGTAGCCTGAACATCTTTCTTGATAAAAGCTGTTTTTACAGCTTCTTATGGAAATTTTCATATGCACGCAGACGCAAAGAACAGTTATAGTTACATTTATTCCACTCTTTCAAGCCTTTAAAATTTTTTTTTTCCCTGAGGATTGTGCCCTGGGAAGGCACTACTGGACCAAAAATATAAATACTTTAAAGTCTCTAAATGCATGTAAAAGTAAACTTTGTGATTCTAAATATTCAGTATATTCAATTTGGTTTTCCTTGAAATCTAGTTTTATGTTACTAAAATACATCACATGTATAGCAGCATTCTTTTTATTTTAAAACCAAACAAAATAAAACAGTAAAGCTAATCAAAACAAAACAGTGTCAGTGATACAGGATTGCAAAAAAAGATGATAGCAAATCAACAATGGTTGGTTATCATAATGCCTCTTGTCTTCAAAATAGCTGCCCATACCATCAGACATAGTACGATCAAACAAAACAGAATGGAATAGAGCCAATAAAAACAAAACAATGAATGCAGTGCAGGACTTCAAAAAAGATAACAGTAAACCCAAAATGGCTTCCATAATACAGCGTGTTATCTTTGAAATAGCTGCTCATGCTGTCAGATATAATAAAATTGAACAAGACAAAACAAAATAAAACCAAACAAAACAAAACAAGGAAAATGATACAGGACTTCAAAACGAGGTAATAGAGAATTAACAATTGCTATCACCTTCAGAAAGAGATCTACCATAGATGCTATATTGCATATTGTTATCTTCTAAGTAGATTAGACCACCAACTGTAGGCCTTACAGCAGTATTCTTTGTAATAGCACAAAATGAACTGATACATTTTGATGTGATCACACAAAGGATTTGTGCTGCAGGACTTGAGTGAATCAGTTCTACCTGTTTCGATATGGAGTGAAAAAATACATCAAATTACAATATAAATTTTAAAAGGTAAAAATCAATTGTATACACTGTTTATATACTCATGTGGTAAAATAGACATATGGTGAGGCCAGGTGAGGTGGCACATGGCTGTAATCCCAGCACTCAGGAGACTGAGATAGGATTGCCATGTATTCAAGGCCAGCCTGAGCTACGCAGTGAGTTCAAGGCCAGCCTAAACTATATAGCAAGATCTTGTTTCAAAAAAACCAAAACCAAAAAACACAACAACAAAAAAGAAGACATACGTACAGTGAGAATGATAGACTGCAGCCTCAGAATAGCACTGGGAAGAAGCAATAGCAGTGCGGGGAAGGGATAGTAATCAGTTTGGGGAGGTTTGTGGAGTGGATATCAATTCTTTCTGTAATGTTCATGTTATAAAATGTATCCAAGATCATGTGATAACAGTTGCCATTTGTTAAATTTCAGGATAAAAGTGCTATTCTTCAGGTTTTTTGTATTTGAAATATTTCATATAAAATTGTGGAAGCTAAGGAAATACATTCTTTCAAAGTCAAGAGGAAGAGAATATCAGTATTATTAACTAGCAAAGGCTAAGTTAATAAGTTTCTCGTTTTTTTTAAGAGAATTAGAAATAGGCAAGAATGAAAAGTATGTGTAAATAAATTTGGATACATCTGATTCTTAAAATACTATTTGATGCAGTGTTCATAGGTGAATATTTAATTTTGTAACACTTTATTTTTGATTTTTTGCTTTTTTTGTGACTTTTTTTTAAAGGTGAAAAGCAAGCAGCTACTCATGTAAGTCTTGATCAAGAGTATGACTCTGAATCCTCTCAGCAGTGGCGAGAGCTTGAGGAACAAGTTGTGGCTGTGGTTAACAAAGGAGTCATTCCATCCAGTTTCCATCCCACACAATACTGTTTGAATAGTTACTCAGATAACTCCAGATTTCCACTTGCAGTTGTAGAAGGTGATACACTTTAAGTTTTTATTTATGGCTTTCTTGGGGTTAGTTTTACAGCAGATTTGTGATGACTTACTGATTGCTACACATTATGGAGGCTGAGATGGAAAGAAAAATTAGCAACCCATAGTTTCCTGAGCTGTGTTTATAAAACCAAGTAGTGGAGCCTCTAACACAGGTGCCTGCACTGTGCTGTGGCAGTGTACACGAGGGAATGAAATTTCTTTAGAATGGGGAAATCTTTTGGAAGAGATGGTTTTAAAACTGAATCCTGAATAAATGGACCATTATAAGGTGGTAAAGAACAGGTTAGGCAGAACTACAAAGCTACATATGGTTAGTATTGAAACTTAGGAAAATGTGTGAGGTTTATTAAAAGTTTATTAATTGTGGAACTTTCTTTTATAGAACCCATTACAGTGGAAGTGGCTTTTAGAAACCCTTTGAAGGTTCCACTTTTGTTGACTGATTTATCATTGCTCTGGAAGTTTCAGCCTAAGGATATCAATGGAAAGAATAATGAAGAAGTTAGAGAGCTAGTAAGTTATTAAAAGGTATTTGTAATACACACGTTTCAGTAATAGCATAACAGATGTAGTAATGACATTTCTACTTAGTTCAGTGAGATGAACGTTGCTTTTTGCTTATTTTTCATTAATGTTAAGATTTATATGTGCTTAATTTTGAAAATTGAGAATAGAAAATCTTCCCAATATTTAAAAATAGCTACTTTAACATATTGTTCCATGTCTGTCATTTCCATTTGTATGTTTTTCCCATATTTGAGAGTCCCTTATTTTGTATATTGCTTTTTTCATTCTATTTTAATATGCACTCTGACAGTAGAATATCTTAATATTTTGTTTTTACATAATCCATCATATGACTGATTCATCAGCTATTTCATCACTGGTAGTCTTTTTGGAAGTTTTTGTTTAGTAGAACTCTAATTCTATGTAATTTCTTTGTTTTTCTTTAATTTCATTTTTTGTGTTTTTGTTTTTCTTTGAGATAGGGTCTTGCTGTGTAATCCATTCTGGCCTTTAACTCACTGTGTAGCCCAGGCTGGCCTAGAGCTCATGGCAATCCTTCTGTCTCAGCCTCCCAAGTGCTGAGATAACAGGTGTGTGTCACCATACCTGCTCCCCCAGTGCTGGGAGTCAAAACAACCCAGGGCCTTGTGCATGCAAGTCATACACTCCTGCCACTGAGCTACACCTCACAATGCCTGTGGTGAATATTTTTGTGCATAGCTTTTTAGCATTCAGATTATTTCTGAAGGAAAAATTCCAAGGCATGGAGTTAATGAGATTTTAGGTAATCAGTATTTTAATCTGTTGGTTTCACAAAAGATCATAGCAGTGAGCTTCTTACTAGTAGTAGATGAGGTTGAGTATCTCATCTTTGCAACATTAAATATTGTTTACAAAAAATTGTGGATTTGATAGCTAAAAAGTGCTATCTTACTATTTTATTTTTCATTTCATCAGTGAACTCAAAGTTCCTGTATTTCCCATTCTGTGAATTGTCTCACAATCTTCATATGGATTATATCTTTTTCTTTTCTATGTCCACAATAAATCTTTTATATATATTTAAGGTAGTTATTTTTAGAGCAAGAATGACTTGAGCAAGTTTTTGTTACTTGATTATGACAGAAATAACTTAGATAGCTGGACATGGTGGCTCACTCCTGTAATCACACCCAGGAGACTGAGGCAAGAAGATTGCTGCAAGTTTGGGACCAGCCTGGGCTACATAGTGAGTTCAAGACCATTCTGAACTACCAAGTGAACCCTGTCTCAAGAAAAACAAAACAAACAAAACCTATCACAGCATGGCCACAGTTACAATCTACTAATAATGTTAATTAGTGTTTTTGTTTTTAAATATTGCATACAAGCATATTAGTGATCATTAGAGCATTAAATTTTTTTCATTAGAATGTGTATTTTTAAAAAACAATTTATGTTTTATAGGTTACAGGTGAACCTGAAATGATTGGAACTGAAGTTATTTCAGAATTCTTAATTAATAGCGAAGAATCTAAAGTGGTAATTGTTTGTATCATTTTTTTTTCTGAAACCTTTCTAAAAATAAAAGGTAGAAAAATGGCTTAATTTTTTCAGATGCTTTATTTTGTATTTCTTTGTTTTAAAAACTACAATTGGGGAGATTAGAAAACTAGAATTGAGGGCCGGGCATACAGCTCAGTGGCATAAGCACCAGCCTGGCAGAGTGCAAGGTCATGAGTTTGTACCCAAAAAACAAAACAAAACTAGAATTACTCAGAAAGAATTGGTATGAAAAGTAGGTTAGTAGTAGCAGTAGCCTTTCATTTAATTTCTGAGAAGCCTCATAAAACCTTTACTTTCTGCTTGGTGTCCATGTG
Source organism: Dolichotis patagonum (assembly GCA_004027295.1). Taxonomy (NCBI): domain Eukaryota; kingdom Metazoa; phylum Chordata; class Mammalia; order Rodentia; family Caviidae; genus Dolichotis; species Dolichotis patagonum. The sequence continues at coordinate 15,539 of PVJX010013892.1, forward strand.
GTAATTTCACATGACATTTAGTTGAGTAGCATATTTCGGTATTCTGAGTATTATGAGAATACTCATAATAATAAGAGTATTATTATGGATCTAGGTCTATAATTGTTGAATTAGAGACTTTTTTGCAACAATATAAATTTTATATTATAAATTATACTATTGTTATACTATAGTGTTATACTATTAAAAAAGCATAATAAGTGGTCTAAATATCTCCACAGGCAAGACTAAAGCTCTTTCCCCATCACATAGGGGAGCTGCATATTCTGGGAGTTGTGTATAATCTCGGCACTATTCAGGGATCCCTGACTATGGATGGTATTGGTGCTCTTCCTGGATGTCACACAGGTAAAGCTATAGCATTGCTAAACAATTAGTTAATTCTTATTCCATAGAATAAAATGAATGCAACAGGGTATTTTCTAAATGTACCTTTAGATAAAGACATCTAGGCAGTTGTACGAATGGCTAATTTAGATAAACCTCTGCTATAGCTTTTAAAATAAATATTTTATTCCCATTTGGTGTATTTTTTTTTTAATGTAATTGTTAGGCTCTACTCTGTGTATTTTTCTTCTGTTATCCAAATTAAGTAAATCCTAGCCATTTATTGAATGCTTGCTACCAGTACAAAAAGCGCTTCAACATAGTCTGGTTTTTTAAACATTTATTTTTTATAAAACATGGAACAAATTAAAAACCACTGTTTTCCACATCATTGGTTGTTAAACACTTGAAATACTGCTATTCTGAAAGAGTAGGGTTTTAGTAGTAAACAAATATCTTGGTACTCTATATAACAGTATGTTTTACAAATTTTTCGAAGAGTAAAATTATAAGATACACATTAAACACAGTTTATTTTTGTTTAATTTGGGGAACACTTCAAGATTGAATATTACTTTGTAATATTATGTGTAGTTATTTGAGTTTGGATAAACTGTGGAAGAAATTTATTATAAAACCCTCTACTTCTAGTCCTTAGTTTAGCAGACATATCCTTGTTTATAACAAATTAAACTGACTAGTCATTAAGCACACACTTAGCATTCACAAAAGCTGATTGTTAATGTTGGGAGAGCTTTTTATTTTTGGTACTAGGAATCTTCACGCTTGCCAGGCAGACACTGTGCCACTGAGCTATATCCTGTTTTTGGTCATTTTTGAGGTAGAGTTTCACTGTATGATTCAGGCTGGCCTTGATCTCACTTTGTGGCCCAGACTGGTCTTAAACTTGTGGCAATCTTTCTGCTTCAGCCTCCCAAATGCTGGAATCACAGGCATGTGCCACCATGCTCAGCCTGTTGGGAGATCTTTTGGAACACTTGGAAAGCTTGAGTTGTGGTTTTTTGGGTGGTTTTGTTTTGTTTTGTTTTGTTTTGTTTTTGGTCTTTTTTGAGACAGGGTCTCACTATGCAATTGAGGCTGGCCTTGAGCTCACTTGGTAGCCCAGACTGGTCTCAAACTCACAATGATCCTCCTGCCTCAACCTCCTGAGTGCTGTGATTTACAGGTGTGTACCACCATGCCTGGCTAAGCTTTCAACTTCTGAATCTCAGTTGAATATTTCTACCTGCCTGTATACTTAACATAATAGAAAAATTTTAAAAAGAAATGGAATGAATCCATAAAAAATTTAAAATTATAAACAACATATTTGCTCTAAAATTGAATATGGTATTCTGCAGTTAGTACTGTGTATTTCTTGTTTGACAAGTGCCAGAGAAGGATCATTTATAAATAATCCTTTTAATTTGTTGCATTTTTATAGCCAGGTAGCTGGGTGTTAAGAACTGTTTGAGGCTCTTTTCCCACTTGTATCTTAATCTAGTATCACAGGATTGTCTTTGTCAATAAAATACAGCAAATTGTTTCATTTGATGTTTCAAATATATACATTAATATCGTAATGTTTATGTTATTCCGTAACTTTGGTGGGAGAAGATCTTGAATTAATTGTTAAAAGTAGTCCCATTTTATGAGTTTGCATGTTTTAGGGTAGTTCATTGTTATGTAAAATGCTAATCTGGGTCTTTGTCAGATGTATTGTGGGAAATGCTACATTATATATCCAGCTGTCATGGTGACCTTCAACTCAGACAGACTTTGAATAGTCCTATAGGAAAGATGGAGTTGTGGAACTAGTGTTAATCACACACATAAATAGTACATGGAAGCCTGTGAGAAAATCTTACGTGAATATTCAATATGTTAAAGCTATCTGTACCATCTTTAATTTTCTTTATTTTCTTGAAAAAATTAGTTATATATAATTCAGAAATATTTCAAATTAATATATATATTTAAGTATGAATAACAGTAAAAAATTGACGTGATCTATGTTTTTAAATTTCTTTCATTTATGTCTGTCTATCTCTTCTCATGGCCCTTATATCAAATATTGGGTCCAAGATAGCTATTCTCTCAGGCCCTTTGTTTATTTAGTGTTAAGGTTTATAAAGTATAATTTGAAGGACTTCCTGCTCAGTGACATATGGTCTTCATACAACATAGGTATCACAAAACAAAATGGGAAATTAAGTAGCATATAATAGATAGTATCAGTGTGGACTTTAAGTACATTTAATTCTTTCATTAATTTTATTCTGAAATTGTGTATAATTTTTCTATCAATCATCTGAAACTTATAGTATTTATATATTTAAGTTAAATTAATGTCAGTTAATATGCCGAATGATTTTAGAGTGCTCAGTTTTTTTTTTTTTTAAATTTCAGGAAAATATTCTTTGAGTATGTCTGTTCGAGGCAGGCAGGATTTAGAAATTCAAGGTCCTCGACTTAACAACACAAAAGAAGAGAAATCATCTATTACTTACGGTCCAGATCGCCGATTAGATCCCATAATCACTGAAGAAATGCCACTATTGGAGGTATTTCACTTAAAGTTTCATAGACTTAAAAAAAATTTCATAGACTTAATAAAATGTATCTGTGTAGCCAGATGATATTTAAATTAATTAGCATTTATGGTTATGGGTATTGCATTGAGCCATACTTTTAAATTATTATTAAACTAACATTAAATGGATCTAATTAATGAATGTAGAGTAGTCATGCACATTAGCATATGAAGTTATACTGCTTATAAAACAGCCTTCAGAATATTATTGGAAATTGGGAAAACATTTCTAACAGAACAGTAAAATCTATGGTTATTAAAATCTATGGCTCTTTTTATAATTTATAAAAATCATGTGAATAAATGCTTGTAAAAACTTTTAGAAATGCGCCATCAGTGGTGGAATAAGCCTATAATTTCAGCACATAGGAGGCTGAGGCAGGATGATCACCATGAGTTCGAGGCCAACCTGGCTACCTAGTGAGTTGTGGCCAGCCTGAACTACATAGCAAGACTCTATCTCAAAAACAAAACTAAACAAGCAGTGTAGAAGTATATGACTAAAAAGCAATATTCGCTCCTCCTCCTATCCCAGTCTGTTTATACAGTATGGGTTTAAGTTCCATTGTTGTGAAAGATGTTAGGGAATGTGGGACTGGGGAAGTCCCTGAGTGGTAGAGTGTTGTGTAGCGTGTGTGAAGCCCTGGGTTTGATCCCCATCACCACAAAAACAACAGCAGCAAACCTCAAATAAAAAAAGAAGGGAACAGTGTTACAACTTCCATAAGGTAAAATGTTTTAGTTAAAGGACATTGGAATATCTTATGGAAACTAAAGTATTACAGAACTGCAAATCTCTATGAAGAAGAAGGACTCAGCTCCAGAGAATTTGGGGCTAACCATTTTTATTGCAAGCCTGTAGAAAGAATTGCTTTTGATACGATGCCAGTTCAATTAGCTTAATAGCTTCCAGTCTTTTCTTGTTTTGTGGTTTAATTTGAACTTGGTGCTTTCACATCCACCTGTGTTCCCAGCTCTATTTGTATTTTTTTGTTTTGAGATATTGGTTTTATAAAATTCCCCAGGTTGGACTCTGAGCTTATGATCTTGTTGCCTTAGCCTCCCAGAGTGCTAGGGTTACAGGTGTGTGCCATCATGCCTGGCTAACTCCCACTGTATATGCTACTTTAAACTTCATTTCTGGTAGAGAAATCTGGCCCATCTTGGATCTGATACGTGCTCAAGAAGCAGGCCAAATACAGGATCATGTTATGGAAGTATATGGATGAGTGGCGGCCCTTCCTTTTGTGCCCTCAAGTTTCCCCACCGGGGCAACTGTGAGCATAGCAACCTGCTTCCAGTATGTGCCAGCAGTATGTGCCAGCGATCTCAAATTGGTTTATCTTCTCAGACCTTTATTTGTGCACTTAATAGCTTTAGTAATTATTTGTAGAATCATGCCATACATGAAAACGATGAGGATGCGTGTTTGTGTGTGTGTGTGTGTGTGTGTTCAGAGCAGGGTTTTGTTGAACCACTTGAATTCTGCCCAGGTTTGATACCTGATTAACATGTTGCACTTAAAAAGTTCTTTTATGCAAATAAAAGACATGTGGACCTCAGTGCAAGTTTCTGGTGGATGAGTATTTCACATTTTGTATTGCCAACTGTCTTCCATAGTCAGAACGTGTGCATTTTACATTTATTTATTTATTTATTTATTTATTTATTTATTTATTTATATTTTGGTGCTGGTTATCAACCTGTGGCCTGACTGGTGATAAGTGTTGTAATACTGAGCCACATCACACCACAGTTTCATTTTTTAATGGCTTTGTGTTTTAAATTGAAGAAATACATTGCTGAGTGTCAAGAAGGTACAGGGCAGTGGGGATGATTGGCACACATGTTATTTGTTTTTCTGTTTTTTGTTTTTTTTTAATTTCCTTTTTTTTTTCTTTTCTTCTTCTTCTTTTTTTTTTTTTTTTGGAGACAGGGTCTTGCTGTGTAGCCCAGGCTAGTCTTGAACTCAATGGCAGTCAGTCCTCCTCCCTCAGCCTTCTGAGTGCTGGGATTACAGGTGTGCACCACCACACCTGGCTAAATATTAGTTTTCTAAACCAAATCCTTATTATTCAGATTTAATTGCAGTGTTGGCACTTTGCAATAAATAAGTTTTGGGTTGCAGTTTGGAGCCTCATCTCTAAAAGGTTTGCCATCGTTGGCAAAGGGGGTTCAAATTGTTTCCAGTCCCCATCCTGTTGCTATGAAAAGGGTGACTCCTTATGCCATCTTTCTGTTTTTTTTTTTTTTTTTTTTTTGATTTGAAAGAGAATAAAACAAAAGAGGGCAGTACAGAGCAGATCAGAACAGGACAACATCGGCAACACAGTACTTTACATTAAGACAACTGGACATCAACAGTATCTAACACCATATCTCTTACTCTGCTATAGTTGAGCATAGTTTCAAATACAATAACATCAAACATAACACAATAGTATAAAGCCATGCATAGAGTGAAAGAATTACAGGGCTTTCTGAACCGAATAACAGAAAATGTTCAATGGGTACTGTAATATCTCATTTTTGATAGAAAAGAGAAAAAAAATTTGAGCTATCACACATATTCAAATTCCAATAAGACACAATGTGATAGATAGAACCAATGGTAGTAGAACAAAAAAAGGCATGGTGGGACTTCTAAGAAGGATGATATTAAATCAGCAATAGCTGTCACAATGCATCTTTCTGTTTAGTAGTGTCTTTTTTTTTTTTTTACTAGTATCTTGGGAAAGTATCTGGATCTATTTGTTTTTATATTCTACCTAGCCTGTTAGATAATATTTCCTCATTTCTGGATCAGTGCTTTTTTATTTTTTTAAGTTGGTACACCAAGTACTCCTCATAATGTTTAATAAATTCTCCTTTTTCACGTGCTTTTGACCAAGCTTTTCAAGTTCCCACAGTAATAATTTTAAGTAGTTAGGACTAAAATGGCTGAAGATGAACTGAAATGAATTAGAATTCAAATTTTGTTTTACAGCTAATCACTCTTATAGCTTAAAGGTAGTTAATAAACATTTGTTTGGTGATATATATGAATTTGTGGCAGCTTACTTTTAAAAGGGAATATCCTTATCACTGTGGTTGAAGTTATCAAATTAGTAGACAGTGTAAAAAACAGGCTTTTAAGTGCTTACAAGTTTATATTTTTAGGTTTGATAAAGATTCTTGTGTATTTTCTAAATACACAGACAACAGTTTTGGAAGTTTACGTACATGTCTTAGGACACTTATATCGGGTAGGTAAATTACATTTAAAAAAATTGGTCTTCATAAAAGATCCTCCCAGAGAGCTTTTACAAACAGCAGGCAGAAAAAAAAAGTTTTTTTTTTTTTAATGTTCACAGTGTTTAAAATGCTGGTTCTTCCACTTCATTATGGCCTCCACCAGCCCTCTCCTTAGCCCAAAATTTTGTTTTTAACTGCTGTCATAAAATTTGGGGCTAGAAAACATCTTTTAAAGTTTGCTTATCCCTAGTGCATTTCAAGAAGTAAAAACAGGCATTTTAAAATAATTCTACAAGTTTGTAATTTTCATTTAGTCATACTATTTAATCGTTCTTCAGTTATTAAGATTATTAAAAATAAATTTAAAAAAAAGATTATTAAAAGTATAACTGGTTTTTAAATGTTAGTGCCTCTCAGATAACAAGTGTTGTGGATAGAGACTTACTTTTAGATTGTTTATTCCTCATGCCTAATTATCTGTCCTTAGAAATTTTTCTACGTATAAAACTAGGAAAGTGGAAGTATATGATGGTTTTGATTTTCAATGGTTGAACTCAAATTTACATTTACATTTCTTTAAATTTACATAAGCACAGGTTTTAAAAACAAACTGTTGCTCCACATGCAATTCTTTTTCAAGAGGATGTTTTGGAGCAGAGGACTGCTTATTCTACATAACAACTGTTGATTGGTTGATTAAACAAAAAACTCATAAAGTGAATACAAAAATCAGTACATGCATACAAAAATCAGTACATCCATACTCTAATTTTACCTTATTTGTAATAGTAGTTTAAATATATGGATATACATTTGTGTACCTTTTTATTTATTTTTATTTTTTTGAGGCATGGGTTTAGGACCAGAGACCTTTTTTATTAGTATTACACAGGTGAATTTTCTAATATATTTCATTTTCTTTTCATGCATTAAACTGCATTTGTAAGTTTTTACCTTCTCCTTTTAGTTTCTTCAGAGTAAGAATCTAAAGACAATATTCAAGGTGTGTAAATGCAATATAGTTTTAGTTTTTAGTCTTCAGGTAAAAGGCCTCCCATTAGTTAGGGGAGGTTTTTACCCCTCATGTTAAGTAGCTAAAACCATGCAGTTGTGTGGAGCTGTTTGGACTTGGAAATTATGGATATGGGATCACAGATCTCTGTGCTCTTCTTGTTTAAGACCCATTGTGCGTCTTTTCATTCTCAATGATGTGCATAGTTGAGCTACCAATTAATTCACATAGCCTGTTAAATTACTTGTGACTTTTTTTGGTTATAACTTACAGAGTTGTGGAAGTATTTTACCTTTAATCCATAACTCATAATCTAAATAGCAGAGTAACATTGATCTCTTTGTCTCATATTTTCTAGAATAGTTAATTGCTGTGTACTCACATCAAAGAGAAGTAATGAAATACTTTTAAAAACCTTCATTAAAGAAATACATCTTAAAGTGTTACTCATTAGTGGTTCAGAATTTTTAACAGACAATATAATAATATTTTTTCCCTCCAATGCAGGTGTTCTTTATACATTTTCCTACAGGGCTCCTCTGTGGAGAAATCCGAAAAGCCTATGTAGAATTTGCCAATGTCAGCAAATGTCCTCTTACTGAATTGAAGGTGGTTTCTAAACGTCCTGAGTTCTTTACTTTTGGTGGTAATACTGCTGCTCTAACGCCGCTGAGCCCCTCCGCCTCTGAAAACTGTAGCGCTTACAAGACTGTTGTGACAGACTCTGCCTCTGTGTGTACAGCGCTCACATCATCAGCTTCCTCTGTAGACTTCGGCATTGGCATAGGAAGTCAGCCGGAGGTGATTACCGTTCCCCTTCCTGACGCTGTTCTTCTACCTGGAGCTTCAGTCCAGCTACCAATGTGGTTACGTGGACCAGATGAAGAAGGTGTCCATGAAATTAACTTTTTATTTTACTATGAAAGTGTTAAAAAGCAGCCTAAAATAAGGTGAGTATTATGAAACTTAAGTTTAAACTCTGTGTTTAATATATATATACATATTTAAATAAACATTTTGTTATTTGTAAACATACATTGTTTATCAAGTAATTGCCTGTCTCAAATTATGTACAGTGTTCATGACTAAACTTTTCCCAAATATACACTAATGTTGAAGTAGCCATAAGTTAGAAAAATTTATCTACACTAAACTTAGTTGATTTCATCTGTAAACTTCATGATTCTTTGAAAGTACTGTAATAAAAGTTGTTATATAATTTATTAATAAAATAGACTGCCATTTGTATATGAACAATTTTATTTTTTTAACAGCAGAATACATTTATTGAGAGAAGGAAAGCTTCTGTCTGAGAGACAGACAAAAGTGGTTCCAAGTGGGTTGCCAAAGACTGTCTTTCCTAGGGACTTTTATAGAGTAAAACCATGAGGTGAGATGGGTCCAAGATAGGGAAAAACGGGAACTTGCAAGGCAGATGGGCATGCGGTGGGACAGAATTATGGTCAACCATTAAGATTAATGAACAGTTTAAATGAACATTTTAAAAAGGAAAACATTTTATTTTCTTCCTAGCAACCCCTACCCACTCCATGTATGGACAGTATCTTCAGAGCAGATGATTAATGTTCTTAATGGTTGGACACTGAAGAAGTCAGACCAAACTGGCTCATCAGAATTGGGCCTACGTATCACACAGCAGAATATTTTATTTGTGATAGTGCCATTGTTGTTTTTATAGAATTAACTAAGATTGTACTGCATTTATTCAATGGAATATCTTAAGTGTCTTGTAAAACTTACTGTGAGAGCAAAGTATGGATATGTTTTAGGTCCTCAGTAAATGTTAATTCTTAAGATAACAGGAAGTACAGTAGCCAAGGTGGTCAGTGACGGCTTTGTGTGGAGTGTATTGGTGGTGAAATAAACTTGCAAGGACAGTAAAGATTTCAAGATTTGGAAATCAAGGCAGTTGAATTTTTATATACTGTATTTTGTTTTTTGTCTTTGTGAGACAGGGTCTCATTATGCTCTTTAGGCTGGTGTTGAGCTCACTTTGTAGCCCAGGCTGGTCTCCAACTGGCAATGATCCTCCTACCCCAGCCTCCCAAGTGCTGGGATTACAGGTGTGCACCACCATGCCCAACTAATATAAAGGTTTTGTTTTTGTTTTTGTTTTTCCCCCTTTAGCATCAAGGATCAAACTCAGGTCCTCATAATGGCCAGATAGGCAGTTATGCCACTGAGCTATATCCCTGGCTATCTGTATTTATTTTGTTCAAGATAAATTCTAAATGTCTTGTAAAACTTACTGCAAGGACAAAAATGGAGCAGAGGTTTAAGTATGGGTACATTCTAGGTCCTTGCTAACTGCTATTCTCCTTAAGGTGATGGAAGGAGTGGCTAAAGTACTCCTAGTACTTTAATAGTAGTCAAGAAAAGGTTTGTAGAAAACTTTATGGAGTGGTGAAATGAGCTTACAAAGAAAGATAAAATGGAAACAAAGCTTTGTAAATGAGGAGGGGAAGAGAGGTTTGAAGAGAGGAAGGAATGGGAAGAAAGGAACCAAGATATATCATGTATAGGTACAGATTCCCTAGGATGAATGTGATCATTATGTGTATCGGCACTGCACCAATAAACTTGATGAAAAAAAGGCAAGGATTTTAGGATTTGAAGGTCAAGTGGGTAGGATTTGGGCCTCCCAGGGGGAGTACTTCTATGCATGAATAAAGATTTATAAGTTTAGAGTATGTGAACTAAGTAGTTAGCTCAGGAGAGTGTAAACTTTGTGTGAAATAATTAAAGAAGAATAAACCTTTGAAATGTATGGTGAAGATCTTTAAATGCCAAATTGAAGTTTAGATTGTTATGGAGTTAATTCAGTAAGTTTGGAACTATTGTGTCTCAGTCACTTTCTCTTCACTGGAGCACAGTACTTGGCACCCTCAGCTTAAAGGAGCAGAAATTTATTTTGGCTTGTGTTTTAGAGGATTCAGCTAATGTTCTGCAGGCTTAAACACAGAAACAGCATGACAGAAGGGACTTAGCAGAGGAAAGCTGCTCACCTCATGGTGTCCAGGATGCAGAGCAAGGAGAGAGAGAAACCCTTCCAGACCACTGTCCCAGTCACCCATCTGCTAGCAGACCCTGCCTCCCAGTAGGAAGCCAATCACACTGCCCCATATCCAGTCACCTTTCCAGAGACTTATCCAGCAAGGCTTTGGGGCCGTAACACACTATCAGAGTGTTCCTATGTGGAGATTATTTCCATGTTCTGCACAGATGAGTTTGATGAGCAGGGGAAGGCCTAGTGTCAAGACACTAATAATTTCCTTGCAAATTGAGAAGAAAGAATTGAACCAAAGTTAGGCTAACAGCATAATTTTTATTTTTCATCTTCCTACCATATAAATGTTTCTGAAAGTCTTTATTTGGAATTACAGAATTATAATGTAGAGGGCCGGGGATTTAGCTCAGTGGCTTAAGCGCTTGCCTGGCAAGCGCAAAGTCATGAGTTCGATCCCTGGTACCAAAAAAAATAGAATTATAATGTAGGGAGAGGCTCTGAAAATTACATTTTTTTTTTCACCTTTTCAGACATAGAATATTAAGACACACTGCAGTTATTTGTACTAGCCGGTCTTTGAATGTAAAAGCCACTGTCTGCAGAAGTAATTCACTTGAAGATGAGGAACGCAAAGGAGACAATATGCTAGTCTTTGTGGATGTGGAAAATACCAATACTGTAAGTTGGGCTAAAACTAAATTATATTTTTAATTATATTTAAAATGTTTGCATTATTTTTAGTTTTAGGGTTTTTTTTTCCATTCACAAGATAGCATAAACTATTAATTTAGGAATATATAAAATAGTATGAAAACATCTTTATAACTTAATCCATCAGTCTTCAAATAAAAGATCTGCTAATTTTAACACACATGTTTATATGATGCATGTAGCTCCAGGTGCCAGTAATGCAGTCTAAAAGAGATCTCAAAGAACTTTCCAGTCTCACCATTAAGTCATCTACTGATATAATTAAATTTGTGAAGTTTCACGTTCACTGTTAACTTCCTCTTTACTTACACATTACACGTTTGTATAAGACATTTCTAAAATTTTTACCATTTCTGCTTATGCATTGTGGATATCTGAATGAATACTCTCAAAGAAGGGAATAAGATCTAAGTGTTGGACCTTCACTTCAAATTGATTTAGTTCAGATATTTACTTGAAATGTTGCACTTATTCTGTAATATCTTGTGCTTTTAGCTTCATAAATATGTAAGGTCACTTTTTTTAGACAGGGTCTCACTGTGCAGTTCAGGCCGGCCTGGAACTAGCTTTATGTAGCCCAAACTGGCTTCAAATTCACAGTGATCCTTCTGCCTCAGCCTCCCAAGTGCTGGGATCATAGGCGTGCGCCACTGGGCTTGGCTGTAAGGTTATTTTTTAAAGGATGTTTAGGGTTACAGTATTGATACTTTAGTGATCTTCATAAAATTAGTGTACTTATTACTCGAGTAAGAAAATTTCAACAATTTCAAATGTTAATAACAATTATATGCAATTTAAGAATATGTGTATTGATTATATATTGAACTGGCTTCTTGTGTTTCTGATATTTTACCTAAATGAGATATCTTAGAAAAGGTCAGAAGAAATAAAAGAAAATGTCATTGTTTAAAAAATAGGTGGCAAGTAATTTTTTGATCCAATAAATATTACCAGGAATCTATTATGATAGATTCTAATAACTGAATAACTTGATTTTTTAAATATTTACTACCTACCTGGTTCTTTTACCTGTTAAGAGGGGTTTAAATAACTTTTGCAATGTGCGTTGTTACTTTATCTCAGAATAGAAATTTCATATGATGTTAATTGATAATGACTTTGATAGCACCTGGATTTTGTTTTCATTGGAATATTTAATTTAGCGCTTTAGCATGCTTAATGACCCTTCTCTTTTTGCTAGAGTGAAGCAGGTGTTAAGGAGTTCCATATAGTGCAAGTATCAAGTAGTAGCAAGCACTGGAAGTTGCAGAAATCTGTAAATCTCTCTGAAAACAAAGGTTTGTGCTTTTTCCCTTCTTCATAATAAATTCTGACATCGTCATTGCTTGATTTCTCAGAATACCAGCTTATCAAGGGTTGTAGGTTCCTTCTTTAAATTTAACTGGTTTTTTTCTTCATTTTTTTGAATGAGGATCTTGCTCTGTAATTCAGGGTACCCTTGAACTCACTGTGTAACCCACGTTAGCCTCAAACTTTGGTTGATCCTCCTGCTTCAGCCTCTAGAGTGCTGGATTATAATGTGCACCACCATATCCAGCTCAGACTTAAGTTTTTAAGCATTAAATTGTGCTTTCCTTAGTTACATGACAGTAAATCAAATTACTGTACCTCTTTTAATTTCATCTTTTCTGTCTTACTATTCCTTCCCTGTATTTTCTTCCTTTTATTTGCAAAATATGTATCTGAGAATTACTGTCAAAAATTAAAGTGCTATAAATATGTAAACTAAAATATGGGCGTTCTTGTCTGCTGTTCTGGCTGACTGTTTTTGAATATTTTTATTCCTATGTAGCATTCAAAAAAACAATGTATGTGGTATATTGACAAATTCTTTTCAGAATCATTCTGTAACTGTATCATCCTGCCAGGATTATTAGTGTGCCTGATGGTTGTAAAATTGATGGAAAGCTGGCAAAATGATACCTTGCTTCTGGAAAAGAACTGTACAGTGTATTTCAAAAGAGATAAAAATGCTTAAACCTTTAATCTCACAATTAATCTGTATATTTGGAATTCAAACTCAAAGGAATTCAAAGTATGGGAAAAATCCTTATATTCATAGAAGTTTATTGCACGGTTATGTTCAGTGACTTTGAATTTGTACTATTTGTAAGCTATACTTACATTAGCATTCTAAAGGTGTTGACAGTGGTAGGGAAAACAAACCATTACATAATATGTATGTTTAATTGGTATAAGTAATACATTTGAAAATACATTGAGGTTGTAAAGAAATAATAGAGTAATGAGTTCACAGGCTCTTTGACCCCCACCTTCTGATTTTTCAAACTTCCTGGAATGGTAAGCACACAAACACACAGGCACACATGCATATATATTTTGAGAAAATTGAATTTTATCTTTATGAGGTTAGTGAAAACTCATTTCATTGAAATGAAAGCCAAGATATTTTTCATGAAATACTATTTATAATTATGAATTTTTTCCAGTTTAACTAAAAAAGTTTGAATAATGATCTAGGTTTTACTATGTCATAAAGTGAGAAACATCTTTGATGTTTTCCCTTTTCCTAGATGCCAAACTTGCCAGTAGGGAAAAAGGAAAGTTTTGCTTCAAGGCGATAAGATGTAATGAAAGAGAAGGTAAATTCATTTTGCTTTTATACTTGTTCGTTTTATGTTTTTATGGCAGTGATATAACTAGTTTGTTTTCCTGTCCTTTAGATGCCACACAGTCTTCAGAAAAGTATACCTTTGCAGATATCATCTTTGGAAATGAACAGGTATACAGATAACTGCAATAGTGTTTGATTTAAAAGTTACAGTTCTGGAACATCTGGTATTTTGGTAAAACTGTTGCTTCCAAGTCCCTAAACTCTAGGGAATGCACATCTCAACTTTGCTGAATCCTGTAACTTGCCTTCAGTCCCCAAAACAAATTGAACATGTTATATAGAGTGTACTATTTTATTTATGATTCACTTTCTTTTGAAAATATCGCTTGAAATAAGTATAGTTCTTGCATTTTTTTTAAAAGTTGGATTATGATGTAGTGGTGAAAGTTGTAATACCAGCTATTTAGAGGCTGAGGTAGGAGGGTTTCAAATTCAAGGCCAGAGTGGGTGTTTTAGAGAGACGTCATCTCAGAGAAGGGAAGAGGAAGCGGGAAGAGGGGCTGGGGAAAGTACATGCCAGGAAAAGTGGACACAGTGAAGAAGTAGATGCTCAATCACTGGATTTTGGCATATCATCTGGTACTGGGACCCATATAATAACCTAAATATGTGAAGTTCTGTCATGATTTTAAAAATATTATTGGACAGTGATAGTCCATCTTAAATCATATGTGTCACATACAGCAGTGGTTTTCAGACTTTAAAAATAATACGCACTGGGGATCTTGTTAAAATGCAAATTATAATTTAACATGAGTAGAGTGGAATTTGGGGTTTTAAATTATTAAAGCCCATAGGTGATGGTGAGTTTGTTTGTTTACAAACCTACTTTTAAGAATCAGGGGCTTAGAGGACTTTATAAACAGAATGTAGGCTTTGCTTTCCCACCTCTCAAACTCTGGTTTAGTATGTTTTGGGCAGAGTTTGGGGTTAGGCATTTTTAATGAGCCCTGCAGATAACCGGAAGAGATTATCTGGGGACCTGCAGTGTAGTATATAGGAGTGCTCTGTTGGTGGGATGATTTCTTCTATGTGCTCTTCTCTTTTATAGTCACAAACACCTTTGCTATTTTGTATACTCTTACCTTTGGCTTTCATGTGACTCAGTTTGTGACAATCTTTGACCATCTGAAGATTGAGCTATTTAGAAATTCCTCAAGGCTACAAAAGCCCAGTAATTCCAGAACATGTACTTTTGAAGATATTGTGCTCTGGATGGTTGAAGTTAACTTTCTGATCTTCAGTTTAGTTCATTTCTTTTGAAAATTTTAAAATTCCTAGAATTATCAGTAAGACTCTTAAATTACATTAGGATTGTAATGTTTATTGTATTTGCTGCTAAGTAGTTTTGGGCAAAAGTAGTGAAGAGGGTAGAAGGAAAGATGTTTTTTCCTTTGATGAATTTGATTGAAAAAATAAAATTTATCAAGAACTACAGATTAAAGAGAAAATTTTGGGACATGTTTTACCAGTTGAAATTTACTCATAAAGGAGCAAATGTGTATATTTATTAATATTTAATATATTTATTTAAAGTCTTTAAGCTTAACATCCATGTGGGATCTATCTATCTATATGGCTGATAGGCTATATATAGTTCTGTACTTATTATAGTTATAGTCTATAACTTTAACTGCCAAGAAAGTATTACAATCATTAAGAAAAATTCTATAGGTCTGAGTCCATTTAAACTTATGCGCTCTTTTCAAGTGGAAAAGTCAAGTTAATGCCAATAACTATTTCCATTCTGTTTTATTGGCTATTGCCTAGTGCTTCAAGTATTTTTGAATAGTAAACACTTTTCTTATTTTAGTAGTAAAATATTTATTTTCAACATTTTGTTTTTATTAATCTTTTCTGAGTATTGGGAAGTTCATCAAAGTGTAGATTAATTGTTTTGAGGTGACAGCTTTTAAGATTCTGGGTAAGGGGCCGGGGATATAGTTCAGTGACATAACATCTGCTTGGCAGTTGCAAGGTCCTGAGTTTGATTGCTGGTACCCCCCCACCCCACCCCCCAAAAAGAAAAAAGATTCTGGGTAATAGCTGGGTGCTCATGCCCATAATCCTAGCAATTGGGAGGCTGAGGCAAGAGGATTGGTGTGGGTATGAGGCCAGCCAAGGCTACAAAGTGAGTTCAAGGCCAGCCTGAACTGCATAGTGAGACCTTGTCTCAAAAAAGACAAAACCAAACAAATGAGAAAGATTCTGGATAATTTTACTAAATCTCTGAGGTGTTCAGAAATGGCCTTCCTGTGTTTGACCACACTGACTAGAAATTATTGAATAAACTTTTTGGGAGATACTTACAAGTTTAAGAATTATACATTTTGGCAGGGTATATTTAAAAGAATGATACAAAGATTTTTTATCTTTTTTTTTTTTTTTTTTTTATCATCGGTACCAGGGATTGAACTCACGACTGCGTGCTTGCGAGGCAGGTACTTATGCCGCTGAGCTAAATCCCCAGCCCGATACAAAGATTTTTGACAGGACATATTGAATTAAAAATACTTACATGGACAAATGATTTTCTTTTAACAGATAATAAGTTCGGCAAGCCCATGTGCAGATTTCTTTTACCGAAGTTTATCCTCTGAACTGAAGAAACCACAAACTCCGTTGTCCATGCATACAGAAAAACATTCAGTGGAGGATGCTGTGAGATTGATTCAAAAGTGCAATAAAGTGGACTTGAATATTGTGATATTATGGAAGGTATGTGCTATTGGATTATCCTTGCAGGCCTGATTTAAGATGTTTGATTCTTAAACTCAGGAACAAATACATAAGACTTTTATTTTTCTGCTTAAACTTTTAAGTGTGAATGTTGAAATTGTTTTATAACTTGTTTTTAATATCTCCATAGTGACTTTTTCTGCCTAAAAATAGAATTTATTAAAATTAAATGACTTCCTTGTGTTACTTTTATTTTTGTTACTGAGAATATTGTAGACATGATAAGCTTTATGAAAGGAGGTATTGTTAGACTTTATTCTGAACATTTCTACTCTGTAAGTAAGGAAACTACTGTGAACCTTTAGATACTCATTACTCAGGCCCCAGGAGCCATTATTTTGTTAATATTCATATGTCATTTATTTCATTTTTTCATTTTTACTTTGCTTTATTATTTGCTGGCTGTTTTGTTTTTGTTTCATTTTGTTTATTGTGCTGAGGATTGAACCCAGGAGCATGATAAGCACTTTCTCTGCCACTAAGCGACATCTTTAGCCCTGTAGGGATTTTGTTTTGTTCTTCCTGTATTGGGAGTTGAACCCAGATCTTTGCACATGGTAGGCACTGTAGATTTTAATGACATAGTTGAACTGTCCATGCTTCATATGTAATTGTAGAGGATTAAAAACTTTCCTGGATGAGGACTCCCCGCTGCCTCCTGAGGTCTGGGAGAGTGAGCTCAGAGCCTTGCATGTGCTAGGCCAGCACTCTACTGCTAAACTTTATGCTTTTCTCAGCTTTTTGTTTAGTGTGGCCCCATGGTATTGTTATGTCACTCAACCAAATAAGTGATAATTCCTTAATATTATCTAATTGATGGTTTATGTTCAGTTTTCCCAGATTATTTAAAAAGACCATTTTACCTTTTTTGGAAAAATCGTACCAAATCAAGCCCTTATGTGGTAGCTCAGAATGAGTGCTTAGGCAGTAGTCTTCTCTAAATTAAACTGAATTATAATACAGAGGAGCTTTTTTAAAAAACTATGTAATTTTGTATCGTTTTTTACATGTATTAACTATTTCTGAAAAATCATTCTGTGTGAAATTCAGGTTATCCAAGAATATTCACCCCAACTCGATGTGGAGTTGTAATTTTGTGTTGTCTGGTACTAGAGACATGGCCATCGTAGGTCATCGGTATATACAGAGTCCATCAAAGAAATACATACATCAGGACAAGAAAAACTTGAATAAATATTTTAATACTAAATTTATTGAGATATAATAAGATTAGTACAAGATACTATTGGCCTCTATAATTACGAGAGGTGCTCAAAGTAGTGGCTATGAGCTTCCAGACCTTTATTAGTATAGTGAACTGCTGAAGTGTGTATACATTTTTGGGGTGGGCTTTGTATATTTAAAATTGATTCCTGTGTTCTAGAGTGTTCTTTCTATTAAACTATTTTTATGTAAAATGTTTTATTTTTTTGCTGAGGGTGTAGCTCACTAGTAAATGCTTGCATACATGTGCAAAGCCCTGGGTTTGATCCTCAGCTGTACAAGTAAAATTTAAAAAACAAAAGTAAGTAAACTTTTTTAAACCAAGCTGGATTTGCATGAGTTTCAAGTAAAATGCTGTTCAAATAAAGTGGTCAAAAGATTATAGAAAGTATTTTATGTTAGATCAATTACATTTTATTAGCTTGAAGTCAGATGTTCTTAAAACTTAGAATCATACAGGCTTGGGCTGGGATTTAGCTCAGTGGCATAAGTGCCTGCCTGGAAAGCGCAAGGTTGTGAGTTCGATCCCCGGTACCGCAAAAAAAAAAAAAAAAAAAAGAATCATATAGGCTTAACAAAGAGAATCATACAGGCTTAACAATGTTGTCCCTTAATGTAAACCAGTATCCATTAAATAAAAGACCCTTGACATTTGTGGTTGTCACGCCACAGGCTTATGTCTACAGTATTTTGAGACAAAATTTGGATTAATGTATGCTGTATTTTGTACTCATTATGAAGTCTGTAGTGACTTAACATCACTGATTATATGAGAAAACTGTATGATGTTCCTCAGCTGTAAAATTTAAGTTAGAATGCATTAAACAACTGGATACAAAGTTTGATAGTGGCTCATACTAGAAATACATCAGTGCTCAGCTGAGAAAGTTGCTGAAGCCTCAAGTAAAGCCTCTAGATGATAGTGAACGCTCTAGATGATACAGAAATGACTCACTGAATTAAGATTCAAGAAATCATTTTAATTGTGAAGTAAGATGTATTGGGGCAATAGGATTCTTGAATAAAATGTAATTTGGGAGAAAACTAAGAGCCAGAACAAAATATTTTATGAAAAAAATGCAGGAAAAGGAGAGTACTACATCTCCTAACCAGTCTTCGCCAAGAATAAAGGTTTGTTGTAGCAAGCAAAGCCTTTGCTGAGGAACAAAGTTCGTGATAGTGTTAGTCATGGCGATGGCAGTGTAGCCTCCTGGAAAAGATGATTGAATAGTCTCATCACCTCATCTGCTAGCTGTCATCCCTTCTTGGTTAAAGGTTACTGTATCAGGTGTTTCTGTGATATTTCTGAGTTCTGCACATAACATGTGCTTTGCAGATGTGGGCTATTCTAAGCCTTAATCCAGCACTACTTAAAGTATGATCCCTGGATGGCAGACTGTTAACTGGTAGGTAGAAGAATTTAAGCAAGCATTTAGAAACATTTGTAGCATTTCGAAGCAGTAATTTTATGTCGATTGAGTCTAGCAGTAAGAAATAAGTTGGGTTCATCAAAAAATAATGCTTAACATCTGCTAATCTGACTATTAAGAGATTTATTAATAAATCAGAACCATTTTCAGATATTCTTTCTAAAATAGAAGCCATTCAAAAGGGAGAAGATTATAAATCAGACCTGGTATTTTAACATAATTGAAATCAACTCACTGTTTGGTAGAAAAAAGCCTTTTAAAAAGTATAAATGTTTGTGATTAAGGTCTCCAAGGAGATGACATTTAAACTTTGGGGATTTGTGATACTATGTAATTACTTTTCTCTGCTGTGTGATAATCCCTAGGGTATTTTAGAAGTGCAAATATAAAAATGAACCTGTCTATATATTGACTGTCCAATAAAGAAAAGGTCTATCTTATGACGTAATTCTTTTGACATTTCTTAAGAGCTCTAAAGAAAATTAGGAATAAATATAGAGATGCTGCTGTACCAACATTGCTGATAGTTGATAGGTATTAGCCATAATATCTCTTCCTTTCATCAAATGTTGGATTGGTTATTTTTGACGTTGCTACCAAACGGGAACATTTCTTTGCTTTGTGTATTTTAGGCATATGTTGTGGAAGACAGTAAGCAGCTTATTTTGGAAGGTCAGCATCATGTTATTCTTCACACTATAGGAAAAGAAGCCTTTTCGTACCCTCAGAAACAGGTAAAAACATGGTTTCTTAAGGTGCTTTTTGACGTTTCTTAAGAGCTCTTGTAGCTCAGGCTGTTGTATTGGGATTGGGTCAGGAACGGTGGCAGAACATTAATTAAAACTAGAAATGAATGTAAATTGTTTAGCAGCTTTATAAAAGGGTTTTTGTGTGTTTTGGCTTTTTGAGACAGGGTTTTACCACATAGTTCAGGCTGACCTTAAACTCACTATGTAGCCCAGGCTGATCTCAAACTCATAGTGATCCTCCTGCCTCAGCCTCCCAAGTGCTGGGATTACAGGTATAGTGTGCACCACCATGCCTAGTTTAAGAATATTAACATGCATTTATGACCTTGGGATTTCCTAAGATAAATATTGAGTCTGGAATTCATAACTACCAAAAGAATTGATGTACTTGAGAGAAAAGAACCATATTTCCTGTATTTTCTCATTCATTGTAACAGGATCACACTATTTTAGAACTCCAAGGAGCTTAAAGTAAAATGTAAAGGATAGCCTCTGGAGTTGTACATTAATAAGGCGTTAATATGCTGTCTTGTTTTTCCTAAAATACTATTTAATCTTGTTTAAAATTTTTCAGAGTATACATGAAAAAATTTAGTCAGACAAGGTTAAATAAAACACAACAGAAAATAATGGAATCAAGAGTTGTGATGCTATGGCAAAAGCAGAAACACCAAAATGACACCCAGGACTTGGAGGCAGATTTATTTAATGTTGGTGGACACTGATAGGAATCATTCTCAAAATATCAGGCTCCCTGAGCCAAACATGATGGCACACGCCCTCCCAGCACTGGGGAAGCTAAGGCTGGAGGATCGATGCAAGTTTGAGACCAGTTTGGGCTACAAAATGAACACGTGGCCAACCTGAACTGTGTGGTGAGACCCTGTCTCCAAAAAAACCCAAACAAATCAGGCCCCAAACACCCAGGGAGGGAGTTTTTTAGTAGTTGAAAGGGGAAGTACAGAGGCAGGGTGCTTGATTGTCTTTGATTGGTTCTTACACTATACATCACAGTGACTGGCTTTTTCTAAGAGACAAAAGTAACAGGAACTGTAACAACTATTACCGTTTTGTTTTGTTTTGTTTTGTTTTGTTTTGTTTTGGAGACAGGGTCTCACTATTTAGCCCAGGCCGTCCTCCTGGCTTAGCCTCCTGAATACTGGAATCATAGGCATATGCTACCATGCCTGGCTTAAAGCCTTACTGCTACTACTACTACTACTACTACTACTACTACTACTTAAACAACAACTTCTTTTTCTTCTTTCTTTTTTGAGACAGAGTCTCCATATACAGTTCATGCTGGCCTTGAGCTCACATTGTAACCCAGGCTGGTCTTGAACTCATAGGATCCTCCCACCTCAGCCTCCGAGTGCTAGGACTACGGCGTGTGCAACCATGTCCAGTGAGCACCTTCCTTCTAAAGGGGAAAAAGAAAATTCCCAAACAGAGAGAGACAGACATTAAACGTTAACCACATGAGGGTGCTTTTGGCATAATACAGTCATTTTGCTGAATTCTTTTTTATAAATGGAGGGAGTATACGCTAAAGTAATGATGACAAATGTAAATACGTAAACCAGTAACAGTTCCAAGTTTTAAGTACTGTGACTGGCTGTAGGTTTTTAATACCAACATCACCACACACATGCAAATATATTGTGCTAGGACATTTTGATAGCCACAATACTGGGAAATAGGAGTTTTTCAATTCTGTTTTGAAGTCAACATTGTATATACAGCTTATCATTGACTGGAGCATGGTTATATGGTGAATGACTTACTCCTGGAATTTGTATGTGTTTTATTTATATTCACCAGATTCAACTCTGATTCCCAGTTGTTCTGTATTTTGCATTTAGTACATTACAAGCATTTTTCCTTAAAAACCTATAAAAGGGAAATCTTAAGGTATTTTCACTTTTTTCTTTTACTTTTTGGGTATGGAATACACACACACACACACACACACGCACAATGAACATATGTTGCCCTATAGAACTTTTTTTAATTAAAGCAATTCGTTCAAATTTTTTTTTTTAAAAACCTACTTAGTGAATCTGAGTAGAAATATGCAAGGTCTCAGGAAAATGTTCTCAGTCCTATACAAATTGAATTTAGCCTAAGAGAAAAGAATATAATGAAAGAAAAAAGCTGTCCAGCAGACAGAGAGAGAGTTGGTCATTGGTGAAATCATTTAAGAGCCTTGCGTGGTGGTACATGCCTGTAATCCCAGCGCTTCAGAGTTAAAGTAGAGGAGGATCACTGTGAGTTGGAGGCCAGGCTAGGTACTAGGGAGTTCGAGGCCAGTTTAAACTACATAGTGAAACCCTGCCTCAAGCAGAAGTCATTGAATAAATGAAGACATTGCAGGTCTCCATGCAGGCATTTCCTTGCTAAGTGGGCTCTGTTAATGTGTGGTGCACCATCAGTTAACCTCCATTGTGGAGGGAATCCACCTGACAGCAGGCAACATTATCCTGACATTCAGATTCTCTGCATTCATCTGGATGCACAGCACTACAGTTATTTAGCTTCTCGCTGTAAGTCAGCTCCAAGAAAATGATGAGATTAAATATTTGAGTCTTTAAAGGCTGAATAACAGAGCTTGGAAAAGGATAACACTACCAAGGCAAATATATTAACTTGAGGTTTCCTAAAGGCAAGCAGCTAACTCCACTTAAGGTAGACATAAATTAATACCCCTAGCTTACTAAGTGTTGAGCAGGCTTATGTTTGAGTAATTGGCCAGTCTAAATTGTTTGAAGTCTGCAATATGTTATTATAAAGAAATGGCCTTTTTAAAAAATTATGTTCAGCTACAGAAAAGTCTTTTGTTAGAGAATAAAATAATCCATGTAAGTAGATAACAATAGCTACAAATCTAGGAGGCAGACTTTTTTTGATCTATTGGCTGTAATGGTTAACCAGTGTCTAGGTATAGGTCGGTGCAAAGTAGGCTAGCAGGGAATTAAAAATCAAAAATCTCCTAAATGATGATAGAAAATAGAAAATAATACAGAAATAGGATATCTCTCTGTTTTTATTTAGAGAATAATTAATACGGTGTACAGGCTATATTGACTTTTTCTATGTTAACCTTAAGCTAATACAGTTGAAACACTGTAATTGTAAAACGTAGCAATATATTTTCTTTTTCTTTTGGTGGGGTGGGGGGAGGTACCGGCAATTGAATTCAGGACCTTGTGCTTACCAGGCAGGTGCTTGTACCTTTTTTTTTTTTTTTGACATAGGGTCTTGCTGTGTAGTTCAGCAAGGCTCTGAACTCACTTTGTGGCCCATGCTGGCCTCGAATTCATGGGAATCCTGCCTCAGCCTCCTGAGTACTGAGATTACAGGCATGTGCCACTATGCCTGGCTTGTATTTTCGAAATGAAAATTTAAACCATTTTTGGGTCTTCAACTATTGAAAAAGATGCTGTATAATTGAAATATGCAGCCAGGCAGTTTTTCTTGAGAAAAACTCATCAACTTTTGAAATTATTACTGTTACGAGCCCTTTTTACATCTGAGGTAATTAAGTCTTTAAGTATGAAGTAGCTTAGTCTTAAGATCACAAAGCTAGTATGTGAAGTTGCTGCTGGAGTTCAAGTCTAACTATGGAAGGAGTAAATGATTTTGGATCCTGAATTCTTTGTCAGATTATTTTGTAAATGATAGCAACTGTTAGGTTAAATAACAGAAAAAGTACTGTTCGTGTTTTATATCTGCTGGTCTTAACTTTATATATATGTGTGTATAACATGGAGCTTTATTATTATAAGTCTTTTCTTGTCTTTTTGCAGGAGCAACCAGAAGTGGAACCATTAAAATTTTTCAAGCCAGAAAACACTACGGCTTCCTCAAGACCATCCTTAGAGAAGCTCTCTAATCTCATTAAAACGAGTCTTCACTACCCAGAGACATTTAATCATCCATTTCATCAAAAAAGGTTTGAGGTTTATTTTTGTTAATCTATAGTACATACACATGTGTGACCACACATTTATCTGCTCAGACAGTGGCATCGACCTATATACAGAAAAAGAAATTTACTCTTTACAGTTACTGTTTCTGGTCATCATGGTTAAAAATGTACAGTACCTCAGCTGCCTGTGAGTTACCAGAGGTTCCCTTGTGAAGAACAGCTCTATCATTATGTAAAAAACAAAGATGTAAATGTATCATTTTGTTTTAGACACAAACTTATAATTACTTTTGGGCTTAGCTAACACACCAAATTTGGAGTGTCATTTTCTGAAGATGTACTAATTGCTAAATTTCTTGGGGAACAGTGCATTTATACTAGTAATTTTGGTAAATAGCTTGAATATGTAGACTTAAAGTTCTAGAAATAAAACATGCTAAGTGTGATAGCACTTCAGAAGGTTGCCAGTTTCTAGACATAAGATGGAGGGACACTTTACTAAAACCAGCTTGTATGGAATAATCGAAAGGTATTGAGTTTTAATGAAATCATTCTGAGTAGGGATGGAATGCAGATGGGATAGGACAAAAGATCTGAGAGATGAGGAAAAGAAACTGATGAGAAAAACTGGGAACAATGAAAGAGTCAGGAAGAAAAGACCAACAAGAAAACAGTTGTATCTCAAAGACTGAGTGGGAAGACTTCAAGAAAGAAATGGCTAACAGTTTGACATCCTCCAGAAAGGTCAGATAGTAAATGGAGCAATTATCGACACGGTGATGCTTCTTGTCACGCTGTTGCAGGATACAGTAGCTTATAACAAAGCGCTTGTTTCTGTGCTCATGGTCCCGCAGGGTGGCCACATCAGGCTAAAGCAGTTTGGCACCTAGGAAGTCAGGTTTATGTTGTACCATATATACTCGGGGATTAGTCCAAGGGCGGCAGTCACCTTTTTTCATTAAATATCTGTGGAGTACAAAAAGTGAACCAAATTGCAAACACACATACATAAGGCCTCTGCTTGCATCAAAGACAAGAATATTTCATATGCCAAGTAGTATCTCTGTAATCACCAAGGATAATCCATAGTCCACACCCAGTAGGAAGATAAAGAAGCGATTAACTCCAGAACAATAATCACAGTTAGCCAGTAACAAAGACAACTACTGAAACAGAGGCTTAAGTAACTGGGCATGCTTGTGAAGCTAAAAAACAAATGGAAGAGTGTGAGATAGCTAGAGAGGGGAGAGATACAGTGTTCAGAGAGTGGGGAACTGACTGTTCCCTCAGAGGCAGCTATTTTAGCAGATTGAAAGAGATTCATGGTACGGTCATGTTAATTGGGTTGCTGAGTTTTTGAGTAGTGCTAAAGATTAGGGAGATGGCAGGTCAGGGGTTTGAGCAGCTGTTGAGTCATCTACCCTGACATAGTTGTCTAAAATGATGACAAGATTCAGGGTTGAAATGACAAAAGCAAACCCATGCTGAAGCTTTTAAAATGAAACTGTTAAATGACATGGAAGAGGACAGCTAGAGAAGTTTCTCACTAGGTGCCAGATGAATTTTCAGATGGAAGGTGGAGAAGTTGTTTCAAACCACATCTTTAAGTGTTTCAACATGCACATTCTTTCCTCTTTCCCTAAAGAATCTCTGCCATACTAAGATACTATCACTGATGTATGTTATCAGTATAGGAACAGGGAAAAAAGAGTACAAACTTTGGGATAGTTCATGACAAAGGAGTGAAGATGTCTCTACAGGAAAGAAAGAAACAATCCAAAAAATTTAAGAAATGACATTGAATCTAGTGTGGCTCATGCCTGTAATCAAAGTTACTTGGATGTTGAGGCAGGAGGATCACAAGCTCAAGGCCAAGCTAGGCAGCTTAGCAAGACTGTCTTAAAAACTGGCTGAAAGGTAGCTCATTGGTAGAGCTCTTGCTTGGTAGGCATAAAACCCTGAGTTTGATCCCCAGTACTGCCAAAAACAAACAGCGGGCGAGACCTACACAGCCTTCAAGATAGGGAAGATGTTGGAAGAAATACAGTGTTTGAGTGGGGTGTGGTGGCACATGCCTATAATCCCAGCACTTGGGAGGCTGAGGCAAAAGGGTCATCACAAGTTTGAGGCCAGCCTGAAGTATATAACAAGATCCTGTCTCAAAAAACCACAAAAAGCAAACAGCATCTGTGGCTGAGAGGGCTGCTGAGGAAGCTGTATTAGTGTTAGATAATAGGAACATAAAGACAGGAGGTTGAGCATATTGAAGAGCATTCTTAATGGAAGGGGATTCTAGAGAAGAATAATAGAAATGGAGGAAGTGAAAGAATGAAAGAAAAAATAGGTAAGCAGTAATAAAGGTAGCAATCATGTTCGGTTAAGTGCTATAAGCTTTTCATTTTGCAGATGAAACCTGGGGATCTGTGCATGCTAGGCAAGTGCTCTACCACCGAGCTTGTCCTTTAGCTCAGACTTTGCAAGGTAGTAGGTTATCTCAGGTAGTGGTTACAGAACTTCAGAGCATGTGCCAGTCACTCTCAGTACTCTCACTGCAACAAACCCCAAAGGCAGTGGGCACCGTTATTATTCCGTCTGCAGTTGAGGAGAGTGAGGTGTGGTGGTGTTAAACTGATATTTGAACCCTAGCAATGTTACTGTAGGCCCAGGCCTTTAATAATAGCCATATACTTAGGCACAGTTGTCAATAGTTTGATCTCTCGGTACAGTTTGTGGCTCATCAGAAAGACTGTTGTGTAAAGTACACATTTTCAAAATGTAGTTCCACATCAGCAGCATCTGGCAGGGCTTGGGGCCTGGGCTGCTGGAGGGGACTCAGTGGATGCTGATGCCTCAGTTTTGCTAGGATAGATGTGGTTGCTGTTCACTGAGACAGTGAATGGAGGAAGGGGGAAAGTGAGAATGGGTTTATGTCAGGCCAGGAGACACCCAGATGTTCACACTTGTTCTAGAAGCATTTTGATGAGACACAAAGCTTTTGACGTTTGAGAATCAAATTGGAAGTAAGTAATGTAAACTACTGGGTTTTTGCTTTGCCTACAAAGTATGCATTAGAATTTAGCCTAACAAAATGCTGTAGACTGGAAGTCTCATTCTACCTTGTTGTCAATTCCTGTGCCGAGTGGCAGAGGTTAGGGCCTGTTACCAGCATACACTGTGGGGGGAGGTCTTCTCAGTCATCATTGTAGGTTTTGTTTAGGGAAGTCTGTATTATATACAGTATTGTTTCTAAAGGATATGCTTAGATACAGTATTGTTCACAAAGCATATGCAGTATTTCTGTATTTAAATATTTATAAAAAGTAGATATTTAGATGTTGAGACATTGTAGTAATATATTTTTATTAACAAAATAAGTTATTTTGGATAATTTTCCAACTTTATTCTTTCCCTTTTTTGAAGTTTGATTGTTTAAGGAGCTTATGTTCCATTAGATATTCTTAAGTGCTGTTCTCAAGAAAACAAAATACACAGTTAACTTTTTAAATTTTTCTTCCATAGCCTTTGTTTAGTACCAGTCACACTTTTACTTTCTAACTGTTCCAAGGCTGATGTAGATGTAATAGTTGATCTTCGGCACAAAACTACAAGGTAAAGATTTATTCAGTGAAAGATTATTTTGTAGTTTAAGGGTTTTATGGTGTGACTTGTAAGCAATTTGATATTTAGAAGTTAATGCAAATAATTACCTAATGTGAATAAAGTTACTCAAGCATGCCCTGATTTTTTTGTTTGTATATGTGTGGTATTGCTGAAGTGTTACAGAAATATTAGCCAGGTGTGGTGGCACATGCCTGTAATCCTAGCACTTAGAAGGCTGAGGCAGGAGGATCATTGTGAGTTTGAGACCAGCCTGGGCTACAAAGTGAGCTCAAGGCCAGGCTGAAAGGCATAGAGAGACCTTGTCTCAAAAAGACAAAAAAAAGGAAGTGCTATAGAAGTATTCAAGTTTTTTTCTGATTATAAAATAATACTTATTCTTCTGAGTGCCCACTCCACACTTGAGTGTATCCTAAAATCTCTGCCTGATAAACCCTCCCTGAGCCACTTAAAAAATAAAGTAATACTTAACAACAGCAACACAATTCAGATCTATGCTGTATACTTGATATTCCTAGAAGCAAGTCCTTCATTGGACTCAGAAATTTTTGGATTCTTAGAAAAATGATTGACATATATACTGAATATTACTCTGTAATTATCCAAATGGAATTTGGGACAGCTCGCTGGAATCCACACCTTACTAAATTATTAAATACACACACACAAATTAAATAGTGCTTTATTAGTAGATTGTTTTTCATCTTATAAAATTTCACTTTTTTTGTTGTTGTTGTTGTTGGTCTTTTTGAGACAGAGTCTCACTGTGCAGTTCAGGCTGACCTTGAACTCACTTTGTAGCACAGGCTGGTTTTGAACTCAGTGATTCTCCTGCCTCAGCCTCCAGAGTGCTGGGATTACAGGCATGTGCCACCATGCCCAGCAAAATTTCACTGTTATAAAACACTGTTGTATGCACTTGTATTTTCATGTTTAGAGAACCAAAAGCTCAGGTTTCAAGTCAGGTTCCATCATACCAGCTGCTGTTGTGGGCACTAAGTAAACAATAATCCGCTGAGTAATAATGCACTCTTAGCATTGTGCTTAGAAAACGGTAACTGTTAATGTGTGTCAGCTGTTACAGTAAAACCATTACTTCATAAAATAATTTCTAAAAATAGAAACGTTAGCTGAAAAGTATATGTCAGTGGGACTTTGGGGGAAATTTTATAAAGGAAAATCTTAGAACTTATTATTTTCTTCCTCTAGTCCAGAAGCATTGGAAATCCACGGATCATTCACATGGCTTGGACAGACGCAGTATAAACTTCAACTTAAAGGCCAGGAGATCCTCAGTTTGCAGCTGAAAGCATGCTTTGTTCATACAGGGGTTTATAACCTTGGAACTCCCAGAGTATTTGCTAAGTTATCGGACCAAGTTACAGTGTTTGAAACAAGTCAGCAGAACTCCATGCCTGCCCTGATAATCATCAATAACGTATGACAGCTTGCAAGTTTGTACTCAAATCCACAAGAATCAGTTTACTTTCACCGAATGGGTTTTACAGCAGTATTTTAACTTGTTATGGAGGTTGGTGTCTGATCACTGCAAAATACTTCAGCTTGTCATTTTGTTGATGCAGAGCACGTTGGACTAAGAGTACTTATATTCTTTTTCTTTTATTTCTTTAAACCTGGTAATTTACATGTTCATATTACAGAATTTCAGCATATCCATGCACCTTATTAAGCCCTGTCTTAAAAATGTCTAAATCTGCTGTTATAACTTGTTGATGGTATATGAATATTAGGAGATAATTTTGAGGAAGAAAAGGCCTTTTTGGGAATACTCCTGTTAAGCCATTAGTCTATGAATCCCAGCTTTACTGTGAAGTTCTGTAGAGTGTTAAGTACAGATTTTTGTCTGGCTTCACACAATACTCTAAAATCAGTTTTGAATTTTGGTTATAAAGTCTTCATATTTCAGTATCTGGTGGACCCTATGGCTTATACATAACTTTGTAAAGAGAAAATTTTTTTTCTTACGCCTTGGATATAGTTTTGAAAGGGATTTGATTTTTCTTTCCTTGTTCATCTCAGTGGAGAGTGCACTATTTCACAATGAGATTTTTTGGGTCATTAAAATCATATTCTTTATTATCTAACTTTAACAGTTGAGTTGGTCTGTTAAAATATAAATCTACTCAAGTTAATTAAAAATAAGCTTTTCAAAAATGTATTATATTTATAACAAATGTACTGTAAATAGAATAAAGACATGCTATTCACTGTATAGATTTATTAGATGCTTTTTTTAAAAAACTGGTTTTATTTAAAATAAATGCCAACCATATATAGCAGGTACCCGCCAAATCTGTGAAAGCTTTCTCAACATGTTTCCAAAAGTGAAATACTATGCTCTTTGTTTATAAACTGCTTGGTGGCTTTGTTGTATGTGAACAAATGAATTTTGTCTTTAATTATGTCTGATGTTGAGTTAAAAATGTGAGTAATCCATTTTTGATTCTAGTGGAAAGTAAGGTAAAAGCTTATTGAACGAGTTGTAGATAACTGTTGCAGACTCTTGTGCTGACTTTGACAGACTGGGTAGTTCAGCCCTCATGCCTTAGAGAAGTAAGAAATCTGGACAAACTGCAAGAAAACAGCTTCCTAAAAACAAAGTGTTATTAGTGAGCTGAAATCTGGCCAGATGAGCTCAGCATTATTGGGGCTCCTTTGCCTGTGAGTTTTTACCCAATTAGGAAGAAGCAGCCTGGAGCCTGAGCTCTGCTCTGGCTTTGAAGATAAGAAGCGTGCTGCATGGGGTGTGTCCCCGGGATTCAGCATTCTGGAGGCTGAGGCAGAGAGGTCACTCTGGGCTACTGACACCCTGGCTTTAAGGAAAAAAAATTGTGAGAGGAAATGTAAATTGAAACAAGGAGAGGAAAATGGATGGAAAATAGGGAAAAGGTTAAGAGAACTACTGGACTTAGCAATTCTTAACATACATTATTTGAGTCATAAATGAAAAGAGGGCGATGATAGGATGAAGCAGTATTGAATCCAAAACAGACATCACGTATAGTTTGGAGAAGTCATTCATCCCAGGTAACATAAATAAAAACAAACCTATATCCAGGTGCCTCATAGTAAAACTGCCGAAAGTGAAAGACAGCACAAAGGTGGAAACAGTCTTGAATTCAGAAGAAAAGCCGACATTTCCTCCTCTTCTCCTTCCCTTCTCCCTTCCCTCTTTCTTTGGCAAGCGCTTTACCCCTGAGGTGTGCGCCCACCTCTAAAACTAACTTTAGTAATAGTAAGACTCAAACAGAGAAATGGCTTCACAGGAGGCAGCGGCTGTCTTCAGATGTGATTTAAATAACTGAAGCCACGGCTCTAGACGCACTGAGAGTCCCCTGCCCTACAAGGATGGCAGTGAAACAAAACTTCACAGGAGTAAACTGTGAGTGTGACCCAGGATAATGGCAGCCGTCCGAATCCAAGACCTTCCATCTTTTTCTGCAAATAAGTGTACAGATCAAAGCAGATAAAATCAGATGTAATCCGTGCTTTTAGTAGCCCTGGAATGAGTATGCGCCTAGCCTCCCATTTTCCAGTGGATAG